>CALSBV010009827.1:2906228-2916998 GCA_943590825.1 Bovichtus diacanthus | reverse complement strand
GCTAGCCTTAGCTACATAGCTAGCCTTAGCTACATAGCTAGCCTTAGTTATGGCTTGAAACGTCTGTGTCGATGCACACTTCCCTCTGTGCTGTGGTACGGTTGGCGGGTGTAGTTTGGTAGAAAGAAAGTAGCTGCTACATGAAACTCTAACTTGTGTTATCAACTGATTGAAGAAAAGGGGAAAAATGTAAATGTTCTCCAGTTTTACCAACTGAAGTGTAAAGCTTTATACTTATTCTTACACGATTCAACTAAGTGTGTAATTTATTGATTTGATTTTTGACTTGGCTTTTACAGCCTTCCCCCAAGGACTGTGGTTTAATAGGCTACCCTTTTTCTTTTTTTTCTACTTATAATATTTATCTGGAGTATGCAAGATGTGTGGGCAGGAATACGTTGTGGTGTTGGGAAATGTTGTGGTTATTGGTTTCCTGTAATGAACATACAGACGTCAGGCTCTGTGAGATTAAGCACTCTTGACACCACAAACGGTACCTTCAGGTTTTTATTGTATTCTACCACTGGTGTCTGACATAGGTCATTTGACGAAGTAAATTCTTCTAAATGACTGGGATGATAAGTCATTAGCCAGTTGCAACTGCTAAGTGCAGATAGTGTTGTTTCCTTAATTAGATAAGGCCTACGTGAGTGTAGGTGCTGTCATGGGATGTGTTGCCTGCAGACACGGTTCTCTGTGCTCGTGAAGGATACTTAAACTAAAAATCAATCATTACCATTTCAGAGAAGGTGGAATTTATTTACCATAAAGCCACCATGAGGCCAAAGTCAGACCACATGTACATCAACAGGGGGACAGCGGTTTTCACACATGATATAAGGCTGTTGACAGCAGAGCTACATGACCACTGTCATAGTAACACAGCCCTGTAGTCTGAACACAGGTGAGCTGCAGGTCAGAGCAAACGGGGATTACTGTCAACCTCGCAGAGTAAACAACTGACAAAATATTTATAACTTCCCAGGCTGATTATGTTTTTTTTGTCTTTTTGTCTTGTTGATATTGTATTAGCCCTGCATTAATTGCTGATTCTGATTTTAAAAAAAATCAACAAAGAGAATGGTATTACAATGTCAGCAAACTGGGGTAGATAATCAAAGTTCCCTAATAATTTGCTGTCTTTTAAAATTGAAGCGTTCCACTTCTCAGTTTTGTAAATTTTCACAGAAAGAAACAGAAGCAATAAAGCCTCTATTTGGCTGTAAGTGAATCCAATTACGAAATTCTGATGAAGCACAATACCGTATGCAGTCCGTAGACCATAACCTGACTTTAGGCTAATCACTTGTCTTTTATCCGCAGTGTACTCTACATGCAGTACTTGCGACAACCTGCCTACTGCTTTTTCATATCCTCCTATGCGCAAACCCCCTACACACACAGAAAAGCTTTGTGGCATTTCTGCTTTTACTTTGCTGACTTTGCTGCAGTCTTACAGAAACATCAAACATTAAGGATGTGGCATGCACACACACGTGTGGTGTGTGTGTGTGTGTGCATGTATGTGCATGTGCGGCGTGCACGTGACAGAGAGTCTACAGTAGATGTGTGAGGGTGTAAAAGTGTGAGTTAATAAATAGATTGACACACTGAGAGAAGACTGGGTGACGACTACATATGGCTGTTTCCCAAATAAGCTTTTTTTTAATTTGCTGTTTATTGCACCATATCCTGTTTTATAGTATATATATTTCAAAATATACTATATACCTCCTGCTGCTTTACTTATTCTTCTGGCTGTATTATAGCACATTATTTGTATTATTATTATTATTATTATTCTTGTGTTTCCTGATATCAAAGCTAATAAAGGAATCATTATATGTATCCTTTCTGTTTGAAAAAACAGATTTTTTTTTTTATTCCCCATTTTCTATAGAAGCTATAAGTATTGTGCTACTATTGAGAGATTGTACAGCTCTAATACTGTTTCATTCTAATGGGACTTCCTGTTGTTGTCACCTCATTAAGCAGCAGACTGCAGCAACCTAAGCCTTTAGGTTCCCCCCCAGGCTCTACTTTGTCACTACTTTATCACATGATGTATCGATGTGGCATAATTGTCTGAGCAATCTTGTGTCTACAAACACGCGATGTTTCCCAGCTCTGGTCTGGCATGGCTGGATATATACAGTGTGATACTGTTCCTACCACAAATAAAACGGCAAAATTGGCACATTTCTAAGAGCATGGTGGTTTGAGAAAAATAGGCTGTTCCAAGAAGTTTTCATTCAGTAATTCTAAATTAATGTAGTCTACATAACCCAGATTTTTGACCTTATGCTGTCACGCTTTGTTGGTTTCGAATGATATTTTATGAAAGAATGAGTAATATGACTACTCATTTATTTTTGAACAATTTGACCTTTGAAAGGAACTTTTTGAAAATGCACATTTAGTAGCAAGTAAAACACGTGTTCACATGTCCGTGCATCAAAGGATCAAGATACTACATGCAAAAAACTTTAGTAAATACCATAAAGTATGTAAATGAATGTATTTACATCCCAATTAAAAGATGCATATGTTAAATTTTGCAAGTATGCCAGTAATTGTACCAAGGCTCAAATCCCACAAATATATTAAGCTGATTTAAACAAGCTTACAATATTTGCAGTTTTATCTCTTGGTTTTCAACATCAAATCCCGAGACGTGTTATAAAATAATACTGGATAGCCAGACAGCAGTTATTTCTGTGATGTCAGAATAGTTTACCATAAAGTGTAACAGGCCAAATATATTTTCCTACCTAACTTGCCATTGGTTAAAAAAAAATTCCCAGACAGTCTGTGCTGCTTGTGTTTAATTGGGATCTTCTGTGTCACCATTTTATGTTCTACAAATCCTCCCTGTTATTGGTTAACTTATGTTTGCCATGTGGTAGAAGGACAATGACCACATAAAATGTTGTGTTTGGCTTTGCTCTCTTTTAGAGAGACTGCTCTATGTGGGTGTTTGATCATATGCTCTGTCATTCAGTGGTACTCGTCTGTTTGATACTGATACTCTGGTTTAAGAACAGGACAGGCACAACTAAAAAGGTTATGTGTGTTTCTACCTTTGGTGAAATTCAGGGTCATAAACCACAGAGACATATTTAATTTCTCATAATATTTTTTGTATGTATAACATTAATAAAATCATACTTAAAAGCAATGCAGCGACTGTGTTAAAGGGAGACACCCAGAAGGCACAGCTCGCCTGATCTGATAGTCTTACACTAACAGACATAATCAAAATGAGAAGGGTGAACATATTTTAAAGGCCCAAATAATGCATATTATATCATCCTAAAAAAAGTTCCAGCATGGAGACGTAATATTTGTTTCTCTGTTTGCGTGGGAATGTTTTTTCTCCATGTAATCTGTCTAAGATACAGTATCTGCACAAGCAAAGATAGAGGCTTGAAACAAAAACAGGAATTATTTGTGGGCCAAAGATGAATACATGACCTCGGCCCAGCAAAATAAGGAAGTCAGAAAGAGACTCAGTAAGCAGTACACTCTATAAGAAAGCCATGTCCAGTAATTTAGTATTTAACAATTTGCAAATATTTCGCAGTTTGTTGATAGTCATACACTTTTATTTAATAAAACTTAAAATACAAAACTGTTTGCAGGGGTTTTAGCAAGGGGATGAAATGTATAGAATTTGATTAATGCTCAACTTTGGATGCAAATTACCTTCTGAATTATCAGTATTGAAACAATTCAGCATTATGGGAAAATGGTAATTTGGTTTCTTGCCAAGAGTTAGATGTGAGGGTCAATACCACTTTCAGTGTGGAGCTTGCGCCAGCAGGCACTTAATGATCTTAGCTTAGCCAAGAAACAGGTAGCCCATAACTCACCAAAGAGAAAACATATCTTGTCCATTTTACATTTGATATTTATTTAAATACAAACATGATAAAATTGTGTTATTTATAGTGATACTTGGAGGAGCTGGTAGGCTTCATATTCAATGCATAGACATGGGAGTGGTCAATTAGCTCTTGGCAAGTTGATTCCCCAAAATGTCAAACTACTGCTTTTAAAGATTTCCAATAAAGGATTAAGTATCTATAAACAGCACAGGGACCTCGACCCTATAACCAAGACCCTTGTTTTCTTGTGTTTACTTTAAGTGGACACTTGAATAGTGTCATGCATGGGAGATTTCAATTGTTTGAATGGGAGGGAGCAGACAAACTGAGGAAGGTAAACAGAGAGGGAGGAAATGATGTGAATGAGACTCTACCAGGTTTTGCCTTTTTAAGTGTTGAAACTCTTGACTTGAAAGGTGTCTACTGCGTTGCACATCACCTCACAAGCTCATCCCGCTGTCTGCCATTTAAAGCTGCCTTTGGCTATTTTATAGGGTGCGTATCATTAGCCCAGAGAAAGCAGAACACAGTCGCAGTAGTGTTTTACTGCCTTGGGTATAAGATACTGCTGACTCAATACTATTAAAATAATGTTTCTATACCAACTTCCATTATTGTGCTATATTGCTCTTTCATGGGGTGATCACTCTCATGTCTGAAGGAGGCTGGAGCTAGCTTAGCTTAGCATCGAGACTGGAAGCAGGAGGAAACAGCTAGCCTGGCTCTGTCTGCAGGTGACAACATCTGCCAACCAGCACCTCTTAAGATCCCTTATTAACGTTTGTTTAACAAAAAAACTAAATGTCAAGTTGTGGTGATACTACACTATACTACTAAACCAAAACATGACACTTTGACATGTTACAAAGCCGGGGTAGCTGTTTTTTTTCTCCTGCTTCCAGTCTTTATGCTAAACCAAGCTAACCACCTGCTAAGCTAACCTGGCTCTAGCTTCATATTTAGCATACCGACATGAGAGTAATGTCAGTTCTCAATTTGAACTTTTGGCAAGAAAGCAAATGAGCATATTTCCCAAAATATCAAACTATTCTTTTCGTCGTTCTTTCGTTTGCCTCTGTATGTATGGGATATATCATTAGCACTTGTTTATTTCCAGCTTCCTGACCGCTAGAGCAAAAGCCACACTATTGAGCAGATACTTCATCTATGATTCAGGATGACAACAATCAATTATTCAGTAAAGTCTGGCTCTACTTAGTGTATTTCACTCTTAAAAGTCACAGATGACGTGATCAAACATTAAAATGTCTGTTTAAAGATTTGGCTCACTAGAATTTCTCTGCATGCTAAATAAGACGATGCAATCGATGTAGCTTGCAACAGAGGTGAAAGACAAGAATCCAGATTAAGTTCCATTAAAGGGGGATTCATTACTCTGCCTTTGTGGAAATTGGGGTTAGAGGTTACAGTAGCTGCAGATTGTCAGGGGTTTAGGACCTCTGGTGAGCTTCGTTTTTTTTTGCAATTGAGCTTTTGCTCAGCTGTTATCTCCAAGTGTTATCACTTACATGTAAACTATACAGTATTATTAAAGTCTGAAGCACAGAAATTGCCCTAAAAAAAAAGCTACAATTCATAAAAGTACATGAAGGCGTTTTTAATGTTCCTAAACATCGTTTCACTTGTTTCCATCACCCACTGGTCAATTGTACATTTAAGCTCCTGGAGTGGGCTTAAGTGGTCGCTTGTGCACAGCGGAAACGTCTGACTAAACTCGACGATGAAATGCCAATTTCCAGTGATGGACCTGATGGTATCGCTGCTAGTGGCACTGATTCCACATCCCACACTGGATGAAGGATTTTGTTGGAGCATGTATTTCTGTTATCGCGAAATACCTGTCACTCAAGTGTACACTGGTTTGTTATTTGCCAATTCGATAATAATTCAAGCATTTTGGGAATGCGGCATGACGGAGGAAAAACAGAAAAACCACAATTTTAAAATGATTGAGTCAAATTCTTTTGGATGTGGCTTCAGCGAATGCATTACAATCTGTGTGGTTGTATAAAATAAACAGTGCATTTCCCTTCAGGAACACAGCTCTTTGCATGTAGACAAACAAACAAATGGTGCGCATCCCGTCATGGTATGAGAATGGAAATGTTCATTGTTTTCTGTGGCCATTGATCATTCCCTCTTGTAAGTGTGATGTAAACAAATGATCCGCGTGCCGAAGGCCATGAAGTGCTGCCAAGTCACCAGGAGTCCCACGCCAGCTTCGAAAAAAAAAAAGGCCTATGATCCTGGGACACTTCAACAGACTTGTGTATGTGTGTGTGTGTGTGTGTGCAATTCTCGGTGTTTGCTTGTGTATGTTTTTTATTCTCCTGGCTCCTCTGCTAATCTCCTGACCCCAGATGGAGAACAGTGGGAGAGGAGATTGTATTTCCTGCTTGATTCAATATTAATAGATCGGTGTTCTACTCTGCCACACTCTTTGCAGGACAGAAATGGAAGACTGTCCCCCCCCCCCCCCCCACCGACCTTCTCCTACCTTGGCTCTCAGCCCAACAACTGCTTATGTAGAATACGAGGCCCTGTGAATGTCAGGGCACAAATAAGACTTAAGATCCGAGAAGAAAACTGAATTAGCAGAGTAACCCAAGCAGGTGTAAAAGACGGGAATATGGATCAGCTGCCATACAACAATCTGCTGCGAGCAGCCACATGATACCTGTAGGTCCCAACTGGGATTGAGGATGACATACAAGGTCTGCAGGAACCATGTTTATCGAGTATGTTATCAGAGCAGAGTATACGTTATTCAAATATTTAAATCAGTACTTCTATTCATAGAAGCTTGATAAACTCAGCGTCTGTTCAAAACCAACCAACCAACCAAGTCTTATTAATAACAGAAGATATTAGGGTATTTATATTTTATCCCAAAATACTATTGGGAAAAGTGTCTGGAAACCTGAACTGTTGTCTCAGTTTTGAAACCTCGATCATCTGGCATTTGAAGAGCTAGATGTATGTAAGATAAGATAAGACAATTATTGATCCTCTCAGAGGGTAACAGCTTTGACCAGTCATACTTAATACCAGGCCCAAAGTCAAAAACAAATTCACAATGGGATTTCATTTGTCTTACTTTTATGGCAAATAAGGTTCCAGAGTGCATTAAAAAATAATGTATAACAGCAGTCAATAAGAGTAGTGTCCAAACCCATCCCACTTTGAACCTTTACCCAGTTATACTTTAAACAAGAAACTTTGTTCATACTTTAAACCACGGTTGGCTCTTGTTTGTTTGACCACCTGGGTTCTCTGAATTTGTAAAGGCCTGAACCATAGAAACGGCTTCCTTGGATACAAGTAAAATATATCAACAAGACTTCATACAACACGTTGTGACCAAGCGCTTATGGCTTGTGGATAGGAACATCATCATCCTGGAAGGTATCAAAATAAGTCATGGAGAAAAGGGACTATACACTGTGTAAGTAATGACTGTGTGTAGACCTCAAAGGGATAATTAGAGCAAAACATTTTAGGACTCTAAACTAGTGCAGATTCACCAAAGACAGTCACTGGGTGGTGGTGTTTTCTATCTTTAGACTATACTGAATGTCAATACAATTGAAGATCTGTTGGATATTGATTTATAGGCTTTTACTTGACTAATAACCTGTTAGGTCTTTGAATCTGCACCTGTTGTCCTGGTCCTGCCTGACACCAGGAGCCTTTATTGACATCCCCCTGGATTCATCTTTTTTTTTTATATACGATCTATCATGTTTTCTGTCACATAGATTGTCTATGTTGTATTTTTAACTATGTTGTTTGTTCTGTACACACGTCACCTATTGCACGTCTGTCCGTCCTGGGACAGAGATCCCTCCTCAGTCCCCCTGAGGTTTCTTCCATATTTCCCCCACTAATTGTGGAAGATCTTTTAGGGAGTTTTTGCTTGTGTGATGTGAGGGTCTGAGGACAGAGGGTGTCGTACCATGTACAGGCTGTAAAGCCCACTGAGACAAATGTAGAATTTGTGATATTGGGCTATATAAATAAACTTGATTTGATTTGATTTGAATATTTAGCAAATTCAACCATCACCGTAGGATAAAAACATGCCTCTCACCTGTACTGTCAATTAAAAAAAATATATATAGTGCTAAACGAGCACATGTGAGGCAGGCAGTTCAACCAGCTCTACACATTATAGCATCTCTATTGTTGCTGCTGAGGACTGGTGCATTCGGGTGGTGCTGGTGGGGGTGAGGGGTTAACGTGTCTGCTATAAATGCAAAAGCAAACCCTACAGTAGCTCTACAATACAAAGTTCAGCAGCTGACTCGCAGAGAGGGAGCACCACGTGAAGAACTACATGAAAAGGAGTATTCATTGTGCTCTGTTAAATCAAGGGGGGAGAGACATCATAATGGAGATACACCTCATGTGACTGTCGCTGACGGTGTTGCTGTAGTTGACCACTAAGCTGCGGCTGCTGCTGCCGCCGCCGCTGGTCATGAAACTGTTGATGGAGGTGGTGCGTTTTCCTTCTGCCAGTCTCCATGTGAAGTAGAGCTGGTGACACAGGAGGGGAAACACGCAGTTACTGCTCGTCCTGCGCTCACAGAGCCAGGGCTCTCGCACGGATTTCATCACGATGGCTTGGAGAGGAAGGCGAACACGGCCGTTTTATCGACCAGCCCGTTATTTAAACTAAAGGCTCGGTGTTGTTTTTCTGACTCGAGGACTCAGAAGAAAAAGAGAGAGAGAGAGAGAGAAAAAAAAAAAAAAGGTAACGTCTATAATTACCCCAATCAACTGGAAATGACAATGAGACGTCGCTACCCCGTGTTTTAGTCGACAATGATGAGGGTGGTTCGTTTAGGAAAACTGGGGGTTTATGGTTCTCCTCACCTCCGCATTGTTCTCTTGTCACACTTTGGTCCACTCGGTGTTGTTACATATTATTTACCCTACATGTGTGGACTCTTTGGGCCACGGATTGCGCTTGCTGCTGGCCCCCAAACTCGCGTCTGGCCACACAATTACCCAACCCGGCGGTGCTGTTCCGCTGCGGGCCCGTCGACTGGAACCAAGGCAAATGTCCCCTCTATGCCAACGTAGCAACGTTAGCATAGCAACCGGCTAAGCTAACGTTAACGGCTAACTGCTTGACATTCTCTGTCGGTATTTATCGTTACTCCATCTGTCTGTAAATGTCCGGCAACCGTTAGCTGTGCTCATGGTTTCGTATCGCAACTTCAGCGTCACACGCCGCTTGTTTTTCAAGTAAGATGAGTCAATGTTAATCTTTTAAGTAGATGTTGTATCTGTGGAGCCTGAGGTCGGTGGTAACGTTGAGCTATGGGACCTCGAAGTTCCGTTATGTGTGTCTTGCTAACGTAGCTGCTGCACTTGGCTCGCCGTGAACCCAGCTACCGCGGTGAACTAACGGACACGAATAGTTACGAGTGGCCGCCACGTTGGAGACATTTAGCGGCCACAACACAGGAGTGTGGTGGGGCTCACGAAGCGACTCTTTTACATTGATGTGGTGAGTTTTAACCAGCGGTCGCGATTGAGCATTTCCTCTACTGCGATATTAAGTTGTTTGCTCTTTTTCCCGTCGAGGTTATACTCTGTCTTTTTGTTTTCCTCCTCCAGTGAGTTGTGTAACGTTAGTGTTGAACAATGTTGTGTCGCAAGTAGTTTATCTATAAATGCAATAGCTGTAGGCCGAAATGAGCCCTGTGTTTGGACTCGACTCCCAAGAGTTGCTCTGGTATTGTACATCTGTACACGTCACTTATACTACACAGTAAATGCTGTTGAATATTTTCCACAGGTGTCTACTTTTCATTTGAGTTATTGTTTTACAAGCCCAGTTTGTCAGATAACCTCTAGAGTATTCACATTTTACCTATAATATTATTGGTTGACAAATTGAGTTGTATGGTATCAACAGGTTGACTTTACTGTGACTGGGGGAGCCATTATAGACCTAGTATTAACAAGTTGCATTTTCAACCTGGTGGATCTGTTGCCTCATGCAGATTATAAATTGCTCTTTTGAAATGCGTTTGCAGAGGTATTACATCTGATGTCAGACACCTCCCTGTGCTAGGCGTTATACTTCTTCATGTGCACTTGACTAGTAGTCTCTAGCAGTTCTCAGGATTACACAAATATGGCCCAGATGGAATTTGATATAGGTAGGGCATGTTTTTCTGGTTGAATATATTTATAATATGTCATTTTGTTTTATCGTTATGAATAAAACAATGATAAGGAAGCATTGGTCTTCTTATAACTGTCATTCTATCTCCAGCAGTGAGTGTATGGTTAACAGTAAGATACCCAAAACGTTACTGTTTTGGAAATGGGTGTTTTTTTTTTAAACTCGTTCTTTGAAAACTGATAAGAAACCGTGTCAACTGTCACGACTGTTTCACCCCAAACAATATTACCAGAAAAACTGTCTTTCGTAATCTCCTTTCTGCTTCTCTTACTGAAACAAGTTCATCAAGATTTAAAAAAAACAAAACAAGGCAGCTTATGTTAAAATGATTTTCTTTTTGTGTTTTATTTTGAATTGCCTTTTTTTCAGACACCATTGAATAGTCTTCAAGAAGAGAGCATGGTGTATTTATTATCCAAGGGAAGAGATTTAAGATTCAAAACGATCTTTACAAAACCTTGCGTAATCCATACTAATTTACCTAAATTATATTCTCCTTTTCTTTTCTTTTTTACATACTTAATCATCATTTCCCCTCCAACCTGTTTTCAATATTGACTCCACCCTTTCCCTCTTTCCACACTTGGAGTGTGTGTGTGTGTGTGTGTGTGTGTGTGTGTGTGTGTGTGTGTGTGTGTGTGTGTGTAAAGATGTGTGTGTATG
>CALSBV010009827.1:2884088-2901228 GCA_943590825.1 Bovichtus diacanthus | reverse complement strand
TATATATATATATACAAAAAAATACTCTTGAGTCTGTACCCCGGCGTAACACGGTTGTTCCGAATGAACATCTTTTTTTTTTTTTATCAAAAGTTGGGTTGTGCAATGTGGTTGCAGCACACTTCCTTTTTGAATTCAGAGTTTCTCAACAGTCACCTCTAATAGTTTAATTTGTTGTGAGTAACAGGAAAACCTCCTTTAGGCTGTTTTCTTTTCTTTCTTTTTTTTTTTTACATTTGAAATGAACACCTGCAGGGTGAGAACCAGCCAAGCTGCCAACATTTGTGTTACGTTTCTAAAAATAAAACCCTAAAATAGGTCATGAAAATGTTGTTGTTGTGACCTGAAGCTAGTTGTTTGCTAATAGTAATTCTCTGTGTACTGAAATTAAGAAATGTTTACACTTTTTTACACTGCTCCTAAATCTATAAAAATACATGATTTTTTACAAGTAATTTTCTCCCGTCATTTTCAATGCTCGATTAGCAGTAAGATCAGAAGTTGCTCTAGGAGCCTGCTCTAAATATTCCTGACTCCACCTTGGTTTTCAACATCAGGGATTAACTTCCCTTGTGGTCATCAGGGATACGCCTATACAGTTTCAGATGGAACTGAGCTTGACACTTCCTAATTGGGGAACTTGATCTGCCAGGAGCCCTCACATGGAGAGGCTGTGCTGTGCTGTGCTGTGCTGTGCTTACAGCCTATTTAAGAACACAGCTCTGGACAACAGTTTACATTTGCAGACTTTTGTGCAGTTGTTTTGTCACAAGCTGCACTTTTTGTTCTTGTTCTGTTTTGGAGAGGGCTTTTTAGTTTTGTCACATTTAATCATCAGCGTTTGGCTGAAACACGGCAGCTGTCGTCTGATTGTTTTGATAGGTTTTAAGGACAAAACATTTTTGTTTTGAAGCTAACCCTGTTCAGTTTTCATCAATTTGGTAAAACATCATAATGATTCCTCTGAAAGGGGAGGTAGAATGAACCTGGAACATAATGAACACAGTTTCTAGCACCTTCAGAGTAAGTCACAGTAAGTCACAGTCATTCTCTGTGGGTCTGTCCCTGCGGTTGGCACCTTTTTTTTTTCTTTAACTTTTGCAGAAAGTGTGAGAATCTCTTGCGTTGTCCTGCAAATCTGTAATAAGTAATTATTTAGAATTCCTAAACGTTGGTATTGTTGCTATACTACTGTGATAGTAGACGTTGCAGAAATGGCATTAAAGCTTTGATGTTTTGTTTCTTTCGTCTCTGTCAGCCTTTTGTGTGCATCTGTTTTTGTGCGTAGTCACGGTCTGTGTTTTGCTGACGCTCATGTTGATTTTTGGATTTTGAGTACTTTGGTCTTGGTTAATAGTTGCTTTCACAGCTCTACAGTGACTTAACCCCCTTTTACTTTCAGAGAGGGATGCAGAAGAGGCAACTGTAGTCCTGACTAAAGGGGCTGAAGTGAAAAGAATTCCAGGTAGAGGCACTGAGACTCTGCCCATTTATAACTGGGTGACTGTCAAACTCTTCAAGCGGGTGATTGTACACTGGGCTGTTGAGGTTTTTTTCCCCTTGAAATATACATCTCTGCTAACTCAACCATGAAAGCTTTAAATTCTTACCTCTTTCATCTTCCTATCATCGTTTGTTTTTTATTACAAAAGATTTTTGTGCTCATTCCCTCATCGAGTTCTTTCAATACCATGCCGTGATGATCTCAAAAACACGATGCGGTTTCTGCAGTTAATTTCCCTCCTCATTGGGCTTTCCACCTTTGAATAAAGATTGACACTCTGTAGCTTTAATCCCAGTAGGCTGCATTATAATTCTAACTTCTCCTTCTCCTCTTCTTACTCTGTAACGTCTGACTTTTGCAGTTGGCTTTATTTTCAAGTCCAATGCTGCCATAACGGAGTTACCTCAAACGGTGCTAACTGACCATTTTGTGTTTCAGAGTTGGAAACGGACATCACCGTGGGACGAATAGTAGGCTCAGGTACATCTGCAGCCCCACCAACCGAACCCCCCGACCCATCCTTCTTGACACTCCACCATTTAAAATAAAAATAAAATGGAACCTTTTTAAAACCCTGAGATACTTCAGCAGCCACATTTGGGTTGAGAGGCTAGCAATTTTCCAACGGTGTCAACCAGATGTGTTGCTAACAGGGAAAGTAACTTGTTTTGAAAGTAAATTTCAAGTTGTGTACTTAATACTGAAAGAAAATACTGAATTTGGCACCCATGACAACTAGTGAGGAATTAAACATGGTCCTCCACATGAAGCTGCAGTGTGACGCAACACTGCCCTCTGTTGTCATGGCTCTGTAACAAATGGTTGGCAAGTGAAGCAGTCTGCAGGCGTTTTGGTGCATAATACTGGTTCCCCAGACCAACATTTGTCTTTCTGGTAGGACCCTGCTGCTTTAATTTCTCCAAAGCTGTTGCTTCGGCTTGGCCCTTTGGCTGCTTTATGCTTCTCAACAGAAACATAATGCACATACACACGCTCACTCGCTCGTCTTGGCTGCCATGGCAAAGTCCCCATCCTCCAGGGCAGTGCTTGGATCCTTCCCTAACCAGCCGTCACACATTCCCATTGTCGTTTTCTTTATCTTTCTCCTCCAGCTTCTCTGTGAAGACAAGATCCACAACCACAGGAGTAATACCACGCTCTTCCTACTTTCAACTAATGCTCATTTTAAACGTAGTCCTCGGTCATGCTAATCAAATCATTTCACTGACAGAAATCCATTAATGTTGGCTCTTTTTTAAAAAAAATTTTTTTATAGTTTCTGTAAGTATCATTATAGAATATAGGACATAGATACTCAAATGACATCATTGCAAATAAAGTTTTAATTTCTCCATAAATATTTACCTCTGTGCGTCTGTCTTCTACCTCAACGCTTCACCAGGCACCTATTGGCCGCCCCTTTGGTTGTCCATAGGTGATCTCTAACTTCTTTTTTCTAACTTTATTTTATGCTCAACAGATTGTTTTGGCTTGCTTCTCCCGAACCGCGCTTGTCTGTCACAAATCCTTAATTCTAATGCTTTGTTTTCTTTCACATTCGCAATTTTGTTTTCCCCTGTGAACGATGCACAGGTTGTTTACAACTACAGCCAATGAGCTGATAGTTGAACACGATGTACATTGTATGAACCGTACTAATGAGCCAACTGTATGACGTTTCCAGATACCGTGCTTTCTATGTCTATGCTTTTTGTAGATCTGCGTGATCATTTCTATCTCTGTCTGTTTTTTTCCAGTGTATGATAAGCAGGGCTTTCTGCTGCAGCTGGACACAAAGCTGTGAGTACATTTCTTTCTCGTAAACATTTCTGTCATTCATATGAACACTTTTATCAATTCTCCTTCGTGTACTGCGTGGGGTATTTCTTTCTTGGACTTTGGCTCCATTAATTTAGATATGTTTTACAGCTCGTTGCACTGAATGCTTATTCATACAGGTTCAGCTTGATCAATCGGGAACATGAAAACGTAAACGTCCAAACAATTCGTCTCACTTGATTTAGAAAAAATAAATAAACACACAGCATCTCAATGGAGTCCTAACCAAAACCTTGTGACAATTGCACATATTTAATTGGTGCTTTGAGTAATACATTAAGAGATTTGTGTTAGTTGAGGTGTAGTTGGTCGTTTCCCCTTTTTTATTCCAGAGCGGCTGTGGTTGGTCAGGGGGAGAACATGCTACATTGAGTCATTGTGTCAGCGTGTCTGTTATGTGTATAATTCCCTGAATTGGTTTGACACTCTCGCTCTAAACTGCCAGGATAAGGCCCTTTCTCTGGCCCTCTCATTACCATGCAGGCAACAATCATAATGCTCCCCTCACCACCCGGGCTCTCACAGGACACGTCAGTCCACACTCTGCACACACACTGTAAGCACTGTGTCAGCACGCACTTTAAGGTGGTTTTCACATGGCTTCACTTTATCTGAAACGACTCCTTACATTATATCTACAGTGTCATTAATTACTCCATTAGACCACATGTGTACAATAGTGTAATTCATCTTAAAAATAGTTATTCGTTTTGTCACTTGTCACTTATTCCGCTGGTAGTCCGATGGAAAAGTGTCCCCTAGATTTAATTCTCACCAAATCGCATACCAGCAACAGCAGTGAACAGCATACTGAAAAAATCTAAAATTAGTGCAGAAGAGTTTCAAATCGTGCACAAGCGGCCCCAGCCAACTGCCAACTCTGATTCTTGGCCTCACACAGTGCGAAGACTTGGGCCTCCCTCCCTTCTCCCTGTTTATTTGAACTAGATACATGGCATACACCAGGTTATTAATGATCATGCTAGTAATCGGGAGGTTCTAGTTTTAGCGCTGCCAGTGTGATTATTTGAACAGGGCCCCTCCGCTTTGTCTCGCCACTCACAGGTGATGCTGAGCTGTTGCTGAGCTCTCCAACTTCCTAAGCCACCCGTTCTCCCCGATCTCTCACGCACATTGTTTGACAAGTTCAGTTTTGAGGCTTAGATATGTCAGTGTAATTGATAATCAGTTATCACAATGTGTCTGATTAATCACTCCCTCTTTTTTTTAATGTACAGGCCACTAGAGTTGGCATACAAGTATGGCAACCTCAGCGAAGGAGTGTGCAAGCCGGGATATGCAGCAGCCAAGATGACCGCCATCTATCCTAAGTGAGAAGGATTTTTTTTCTTTCTTTTGAATTTGACGTGACATTGTGGAGTTGCATTTGGATGCAGGCAGACTCCTTTTTTCCAACGTGCTTTAAGAACTTCACAAGCTTCACAAACAAATCATTTTAAGTGGATTTCAGCAAAGGAAAATCTCAAATTGTCACTCGAGCATACCAAGACGCATGATGTCACTCCTCAAGCCAACTTGGCCTTAAGGGTTTTGAGTCAGAAACAGAGAAACCCACACATTCCTCTCTAATCTCCGCCAGTTTCAATCATGTTTCTATCATCTTCTCCTCCGCTACAAAACCCTGACTGTGTCCTTGTGGTCCCCCTGTTACACAAAAGAACTTTTGTATAAGATCTCCCATCTTTCTCGTATCACATCCTACAGCCTTCGAGGCTTTCTCTATAAGCGACACCAACTAACCAACTTCCTGTCCTGACTCATCACAAGGTTCCTGGTACCCAACCCACACAGTCCACACAGTCCTCCACGGCCCGCTCTGATGTCATTGGCTCTTTTGATTTTTCTATTTGCCTCTATTTGCCGCCTATCTCAGCTCGATCTATAGGGCATTGTCCCAGCAGCATTCTCGGAGCTAAGCTAATAGAGGGGCAATTTACGGCATTGCTCAACAATAGCCAGTGGCACTTCAGTGCAGTACTTGAACTAGTTATGAGACAAATTTGCCAACCCATTTCCAAGGATAAGTATTGAACCCGATTTTATGTATTGCCTGAGGCTGCAAAATTACGTTCAAAGCTTTAAAAAAACGACACTTTTTCAACAATACATTTCAATACATTACAAATTGTCTTTACTCTGTTTTAAATATTCACATAGTTTACTTTTTAAAGTGTTTTTTCTTGTCTACACATAAGGCTTTCTCTCCCTGCCTGTGTGATATTCTGTTAAAATGAGATGCTCTCAAAGTGTTTAAGTGAGGCTATCCAAACCATATGGAATAATATATACAGTATATATTGAATGAATTGACAAATCAACTGTAAACATCACCATCAGCCGTGCGCTGTCGGCTGTAAATTGCAGCGCTGCTTAACAAGATGGACGACGCACTTTAGTGGAACTACCCTCTACCTATCTGAGAGGCTACGTGGTAACAATGTCCTCCCTCTTAATGACTTCCTCTAATCAGCCGCACGTGTCGGATCAAAGTTCTGCACAACACAGAACCCCCACTGGGAGCCCACTGATTACTACCACCTTCAACCCAGTCACACATAGGTCAATGAGCACAATTAATGCCGCACTTTGTGTAAGTTGGTATGTATGTATGTGTTGGTACGCATGAGTGCCAGTGTACGGTTGAACCTACACAATCGAACAGTTTGTGATTAATCACGTCCTGTGTGAAAAGGAGTCAACTAATTAACATCTTGTTTGTTAATTCGGTCGGCTTTGTATGTTTACAAGGCAAAAACAATTTAAAGTCCTTGTTAGCATGTTGTTTAAATAGGTGTGGCCTACAGTTCAGCTGTTAGAGAAAACCTACTTAACCTCTAGCAGTGAGGTCCTCTTATGGCTCTCCCTCTAATCATCTCCTGCTTCCTCCATGTTTGTCTTCTCTGAAGCCCTCTGCCCTGCAGAATCCAATTTATTTTCCACACCTCCCCTCCCCTCCACTTTACCCAAAACTGTTTGTATTGGAGCCTTAAATCAAGTGTTGGCAGTGAACTTGAAGCGGCACGGTTATGAAAATATTGCCCGTGAGAGATGGGCCCAGCAAAGGAAATGAGCACAATACATCCCTGCCTGTTGGCTGTTTTGGGAGCCCTCACTTTTTATTTCACAACAAGCAGCCCCCTGTCTCTTTGCCTTGTCAGGATGTCAGTGACTGACTGTCGGTCAGGGCTCAGTGACTTGCAATGGTCCTGTGTTATTTATAGCCCCTTCTGGCCTCAGAAGTCTTGGGTTTAATGAATCTCCATTTGTTTTGGCAGGACAGAAGTCTCTTGAGTGTGTGTGCCCCTGTTGGGTGATGCGAAGAGGAGCGACTCGTACATAACTGCCTCTCTCCTCGAATCCCCTTACTGCGTTCATGCTTTAAACCTGGAGGATAATGAGGGTATCAAAGACCGATTCGGGTGCTTTGAAGAGGTTTAAGATAACCGGAAGGCCTCCCAATAATGTTGGCCATGTTTGGTCATTGTGCTTCAGAGCTCCGCATATTCCTTGTAAACCCACGGCAGTGTTAAGGGAACAAGCTATCCAAGATTCCTGCTGAGAAACAAGGGAGTGTCATGGTGTCTGTGTGTCCTCTCCTGATTCCAGTTCAAAATGCCTTTGCTAGTTATTTGTGTCTGTGTGTCCTGATTAATTATTTGGGTCTGACTTGGAAACGCATGGCCCTCCATGCATGTTAATGTTAAAAATGAGACAACAAGTCTCCTCTTGTGCCCCCCCCTTTCCAACTTGACAGCAGGTCATAAAAACACACATTCATCCTGGAGCCACACTTGCAGAAGTGGCACGTAGCCCAGCATTTGGGTCGCAGGCGTGACTAAGAGGAAATGGTTTCTTTTGATTTTAGAGCTGCAATTAATCAAAGCGCGGCACACACAAGCTTATACAGACACACAGGATGAGAAAGAGGCAATGCTGGAAGTAGCAGTTCACGGGGCGTTAAAAACATTGGTCACAGACGTGTGTTTGAATATCAAACTTAATTTGTTTTCTTTTTAATGTGGCACGATAACTCCTTTCTCGCTGGAGCAGTTTAACTTGCCTGTTCTCTGCCATGGGCCACCACAATTAGGCTAAATCACACTTTTTACACTCTAATTCAGTTTGTAGAAACATTCCCACCTTAAATATTTAGAGGAAAAGCATTCTGGCATGAGTATGTTGTCCAAGCAGATTTATCGAAACCGTGTGTCAGCTGTGATTTAGGCCTGGGTGGAGAGGTTATGTTGATGGGTGATGCACTGCAGCCACCTTTTTGTGTCGATCCTTTGCTCAGTTTTTAACTTATTTCCAAACACTTTGCTTGTTTTGCTTTAGCAGGGGAGGTGGGGATGCTATTAGATTAATGACGGTGGAAGAAGTGATTTCATTTATCACTTTGTGGCTTAAACTTTGCTTGGGTAATTTCCACTACTGTCCCAGGTAGAGCAGGGATTATGGAGAGGAGCAACTGTGCTGGGGGAACGTACAAACAACAAAAAATAATTTCACTTTCTCCTTCTGTTTCCCTTCCTGCGTCTCATCACAGATTCATGAAACCAGCACCCATGTTTCTTGATCGGAACTTCAAACGTCTAGCAAAAGTCAGCAATTATTTACCTCCATTTGGATTCAAAACACAAGGTAAGAACGATTTGTTCTATGTTTTACCTTCCTCTAAAGACATCTACTGTACATTTCTTAAACAATGTGTTAAAGGATGGTGCCCATAAATACTAGTAATATTATTGCTCTGGTGTGCAGACATGCTTGTGTTGTTAGTGCTGCTGTTTGAGGTTTGGATCCTGTGTGGGAGCTTGACATCAGTTATGTTACAGTGTTTTGTGTCTGCGGTGCTTGGTATCTTAAGAGTAATAAACCATCTGATTTGAGTTGGTACCAAGCCCAGGTTTGTGCGTTTTCAAAATTGCCCTGTTGATCTGCAGTTTTGTTCTAAATTGTCAACATTACTCTTCAAACGGTGATGAAAGAAAAAAGTAAGCGCTGCCAACCTTCTTCCACCATCAGGCTTCTCATACTGCATCTACTTGTGGCATCATTGGAACTTGTGGGACTCAGTTATTCTATAGTGTAATATTCAGACTGAATTGTCATTTTGTTGCTCTGTTTTAAATTTCTAAAAAGAATCAAGGAGGTGGGCAGTGGTTCAGAGTTATGAAACCAAGCTAGTTATTCTGTCCAAATACCTGCTCTTTCTAAACTCCAAGGCTTCACTGATGGTTCAGCGGCGGAGAATGCCAGTGTTCTGCTACTTTGCTCTTTTCCATTATCTGTCATTGTTGCAAGGCTGATGTTTTTGGCAGGATATATTCTGCCTCAGGTTTCAGTTTGTTACTCACTCTGTTCTTTTCCTGAGTTGAGAGTAAGTGAGATGGGTAATCATTAGTGTATGTTTAGTCACCTTTAGTCTTTGCCAAAGTTATGCTATCATGAAATAGAAATGTTAGCAAGGATTGTTTTTGAAAACTTTGGCTGTCCAAAGTTGGAGATTTCAGAAGCAATGGCTAAATGGCAGCACTTTTTAATGCAACAAATGACCCAATTTCGCATCATCCATGCTGTTGACTTCTAGGGAGGGATGGGTTCTGCTCTGATGCTAACACATCTTTCATCAAACCTTTTATCTTTCCTCACTCGTTGCTATTAGCAAAGAGCAATGGAAAACATGTAGGCAGCAGGCACATTCATTTCGTAACGGTTTAAATGAGGTTTGGCTGTTACCTGGTTAATGTGCTTTCTGCAGCTGGTGTCTATTCAGCCACAGGTTGTTTGTGAGTGAAAAGACGCATCACTTTGTAACACCACTGGGTGTAAGCGTGTTTTTGAAATTCAGTAATGACTCACACAGTCTCGAGTGTTGACTTCTGACGAGCTAGAAACAAACGCAACAACATTTCTTAAGTGCATAATACTCTTGATACCAGGCCCTTTGGTCAGACTATAAGAAGATACGTGTTTGTCATAATGACAACATCAGTGATCAGTTGGTTTGTTTGTGAGATGAATTCTATCTTTGGACCAGTGAACTCGTACGTCTCCTAACGCTCCAAACTAAATGTTCCCACACACAGTGCTTGTATTTGTTTCCTGACCTTAACACACTCCAGCACTTCAGATATCAAACCAGTACACAATGCCATGGGAACTGAAGAGATAACATTAAGCTGGCTTCAGTGACATGCTCTGTCACATATTTTCCAATACTTAGAAGCAGAAGGTACAGTGAATGTTACCTTTTGTGCTCTGGCAAGTTCTCCGCTGTCATATGAACACACACAGACACACACACTGTCTGAGTTGCTATCAAAAGAGCACTCCCTGTGCGAGAGTTACACCTGGTTTCTGTTTTCTGCGATGGGAGTGGGGTTTCCCTTTTAGCGGTACTCATGTGGAGAGATGATACGTGTGGATCTTGAATAGAACACCACAAAGGATTCCAAATTGGGAACATGGAGTGGCAGGCGTGGGCGGGAGGTTTATTATTTAGTATTTTTATTCTGCCGAGGTATCTTTGGCCCACATCAACCACAGCAGAGAACAGTAAAGCTGTGTTGATTCGGTCTCGGAGAAGAAACATACAGTCAGCACTGCAGGATGCCAGTCAGCCGCTGAACAGTCAATTTGAGTAATAGGCTATTTTTTATTTATTTTAATTATTCAATATTATGCTAACTATATATCAGATGTTAATAAATGATATATTTCTGCAGTCCAAATTGATGATGTTGTTCAGCAGCCAAAAGCTTAAACGGTTAAGAGTTTTTAAAATTTTATTTTCAAAAGTCACACATTTTGACAAATTTTGAGAAAATCAACACTTGCACAGTGCTTTGAAATTGGCATCACATCTCCTTTTTAAAAAAATGAAATAAAATGTGGCTAAAGGGATTGGTCTACTGAAAGAGGCCTTCATACAATATTTCCTGCTCGCAGTTGTTGTCGACAGATATTGACATTAAGTTAGCGTAGTGCGGATCACCCGGGTTTATTTACTTTGATTAATATTCATAACCATAGTTTGATGTTTACACAATCACATTGTTGACGTGAGAGGTCGTTCAGTGCTTTCTCTTCTTTGTAACGTGAGACAATAGCAGGTGCACAAGGGTATAAGTACATTTATATAAACCATTGGTAAAATATGACTTAATCGTCTCCATAAGAAAGAAAAAGCTTTGCTGTGTTTTGCCGCGGCTCTATGAGCCTGATGTATTGAACCTCCTGGAGTGGGTTTTGCAGCAAGTGAGTGAAGTTGTGCCCTCCAGAAAATGTGATAAATCGTATTCCCGGACAATTGGATGCATTGGTTTTCATCTCATCCAACTGAAGGCTCACACCATTATGCAACTTTACACATAATCAGGAGGGAAAATGATTCAGCCAGAAAGATGCAGCAAACTGGTGCCAAAGATTTGAACACAGATTTTCAGTCTACAACATGCAAGTAAAGATGGTACCACCTCGGTCCCTGCAGCTACGTTTCAGGATTGTTCAATTACCGATATACTTGATTAATAAGTCATCATACTGGGATCAAATTATCAGTTGATGCTGAGTCAATAGCCTGCTAAAGTGCAGGCCTGACCAATACCTCGCTCTCATCACGTGATTCCTTTCTATTGTTTAGGCTACACTCTTCCCAACAATGTGTCTGTGTTTATGTGTTGCGTGATGCTTCCGACCTTCTTCTGTTGCCAGTAAAGATTTTTGTCATTTCAAGAGTTCCATGTCGGACCAGTGTCTGAACCTACAGCCATTCATCTTCGGCTCTACCAAGAGACATACTTTGCTGAAATGTTTACCCCGGGTACTTATAACAATTAGCTTCCATGTCGTTCTCTGGAAGAGAGTCCTGCCCATTGTGATTTTTCACTTTTCACCCGCTTGGATCCAGGTGTGGTCCCCGGCCTTGTGTTTATGCTGCTCGGGGTGATGCTTGACGCCAGACTTCGACACCACATCCAAACAATGGGCTGTTGCTCTGCTCGCCTCTCCTCAGTAGGTTAATCATTAGGATCGTTAGCCAGGGTGAATGGGACTGTAATATGTCTCACAAACTGCTTTGAGGCCCCAGTCCAAACTCTTGTTCTCACTCTCCCTTTTACTCTCGCCTTTTCTGTTTCTCTTGGCCCCCCCCCCTTTGCAGACTTTGTGCTATACGTTGATTATATTAAGTGAAGTAGAGAAGGCAATAAAAAGACCTAATTTCTTTAACAATGTAACACAGGGAGATTGTTTTTTTTTTTTTTTCTTTCCTCCCCCCCACGTGGGATGCAAATAAAGGAAAGATGATTAACTGCCATAATTAAGCTGTCATCTTTGGTGCTGCTGCATTACTACAAATAAGACCGTAACAACTGTATTGGAATCTGCACATTTGGGTGTCATGGTGAGAAATTAAAAGTATGAGAGGCCTAAAAATGGTCAGGGAGAAGATATGTAATATCTAATGCAGGTATAATGACTCGAGCAGAATGCACTGTAGAACATGGCAGGAATGTGTGCTATGGCTAAACATCCCCGTTTCTCACCCTGCGATCAGAGGGGTGCTGGCCGCGCAGGGAGACGAGCTCAACATCGCCCACTTAACCAGGAGAATGTGCTTGTTTGAAAACAGCATTCCTCTCTGAGTGCTTTTATGGGAGAGTTTCTACATACACACGCATACCATCCCGAACCCTGTATGTCTGTTTCTCCCAGATTCACTCCCCACAAGAACACAACAGCTTGTTTCTCTGTTACCACTACGACTATTTCTGAGATCTGATTGGTCGCTCCTTATCTGTGACTGAATAAACGGAGCGAGGTGTTCTCTCCTTAAGCTGTCTGAAGACCACCTAGATTGCGTTATCTCTAGTGGTATGTCCTTGGCAGTAAGTTAGTCTTTTTAAAGGAGCAATTCCCTCATTTTCTGCGTTTCATTTCGTTATTCGAGAACATCCTCTCCTTGTGATGTTGACTTGTTGCACTGCTCCATAAGGAGTTCTTAAGGTGACTGACCCTGACCCTCCTAATTCCATTCACGATTATCCACCAAGCTGCTGTGGGCAATAAAATGACCTACAAAAGTATTTACATTTAGCACGCTGCTGTAAGAAGTACACTGTAGGGGACTACTTTAAATGTAATATTGATTGTCTTTTTTCCTTTCCTCCGCAGAGAGAATCATAGATGGCATTTTAACTGCCATGAAAAATTATGGACTTGGAGAGGAGCTTGACAGGTAATTATTGCTGCTCACCGCACATCAACAGACAATTCCTGTTTTGCCTATCCATCACTTCTTAATGTTACCAACTTCTAACCCTCCTGCCCTGCAGACTCAACTGTAAAAGATGCATCATTGTGGGCAACGGGGGAATCCTGTTCAACAAGTCTCTGGGCTCCCGTATAGACGACTATGATGTCGTAGTGAGGTAAGAGGATATCGCAGTATAGTCAAATAAAACCCTCGGAAAATGAATGTCTGAGCAATATGTCCCTCAAACACTATTGTGTATAAACTATATATTGTACAAGGCATAATGGTACCAACAGGGTGGAAACAATACTATTTGTGATATTTAATACATCCTATTTCGAAGAACACCGTATTGAAGTGCATATAAAGTAGTTGATGGATAAATAAAAACATCCCAGGTGCTTAACTTCTACGCCATGGGCTTTTATCAACCCAAATAACACCAAGACATCTTCTTTGTGCTGGCAGATTGAACGAAGCCCCAGTAAGCGGTTATGGCAAAGACGTGGGGAAAAGAACCACCATTAGGATTACCTATCCAGAGGGAGCAATCCAGAAACCTGACAACTATGAAAAAGACTCTCTTTTTGTTTTTTCCGCTTTCAAACCACTGGATTTCAAGTGGCTCAAACAGATGGTCTTCAAGGAGAAACTGGTAAGGATATATTTTATTAGCTCATTAAAGGATGAAAGTGAAAATCTAGAACATAATATACACACGCGCACACAACCCCAAACTATGTAATGGGAGCGGTGACTCGCAGCTCCTGAAAGAGTAAAGGCCTTTCACGTGTGTTTCATCAGGCTCTCGTTCACATTCAGGATTCTGCCACATGATGCCTGCATTGCCGAGAATTTCTACTTCTATTAGTTAGAGTTATGTGTCTTGTTTTAGCAGAACATATCTGTCTAACCTCGGATCACATTCTGTACATTCTTTCCTGTAAAAACGTAAGGGGTTAAGATGACAACTTGAGTCTCCACTTTACAATGGGAATGTTTTACATCGGTTGAATGCTTAATGTGGAAAGTTGTGTACAAGTTATTTTTCTCCTTTCTTTGGCAATAGAGTGAATTTTCTTCATGATTTTTCTTAAATGATACCTTCTTAACCTTTTCTTTCACATATTAAGATGTTACATAACTAATAATTATAATTGATTTACCTCGAAACATATCTTTCGGGTGTCTTTCAGAACCTTATGATTGCTGCAGTTAAATGACATGCTGTGAATTGGCCTCTTAATCACAAGGGTCAGACTGAATGACAGAGCTGGCTTTCCCTTATCTTTTTAAATACAAAATGCCGTCCTATTTAATGGCTCCTGTGTCTTTTTTATATCCATTGTCTCTTTTTTTAAAAAAAAAAAAAAAAAAAAAAGGCTCTCATAAGCACTTTCATTTTGTTCTTGTTGAACAGTCTCTTTATCTCTTTAAGATTATTTTGAGTCCATTCAACTCCAGGACAGTGGGAGTACTTTGTAAAAGCTTTTCATGAAATCATTAAAATAAAGGTAGTCGTATTTAAAGTGTTTTTACATGTTTTAGCCCATTTACTACAAATCTTTATTCTTCACATCATTGCTGACCATTTTCCAAAGAATGAAGTGTTATAGTTGTAGCAAATTGGCTAAACCATTCAAAAACACAATCCTTAAAGCTTGTATACAGGCAGAATAGCTAAACTCTTTTTTTTTTTTTTTTCTTTTTTTTACCTCGTTCTTCGTGAGGGATGCCTCTTATCTAATACGACAACCCAGAATTGGGGAAACCGGCTCCATTTTCCAGCACAGTGTGAATTTGAGGGAACAGCTTCCAGCTGGAGTCTTTACAAGGTGACATTTGTGAAAATCATATGAATGAGGGAAGGGGGAGAAGAAGAAAAAAAAGAGGGGAAAGGACAATAGCGTTATTATAGGGGATGGAAAGGGCATGCAATGTCAAGCAAAAACTAAGTAATGGTGTTAAGTTGGATTAAAGGTTGAGAGAAAAGAGGAAAGCTAGATGGAAAGGATAAAGTGAAATTGGGTAAAGGGATAATAGCTGAGGAAAAGAAAATGAGCAGTGGAAGGTAATAGTAAAGTAAAATAGAGGAAAATAGCTTGCTTGGCTGGCTGATGGCCCCTTCAGCCTTTGATAGGGCCCAGATTTTTCTGGTGTGTCAGAAGGAGCGGACAGTGGAAATGGCTGCCCGGGATAATTGATCTGGCCCCTGGCGTCCGACTCAGCCCGCTTTGATCTGCTGAGGAAGGAAGAATGTTTCTCATGGGTTAAAAATCAGGGAACAAAAAAGAAGAAAAAAATCAGTTGTTTGCTCGGAGCCTTGATGATGATAATATGGAAGAAGAGAACTGACAGATGTGCAAAGACCCAAGATGACCTATGGATAGTCTTTTTCCATTTTTTTTTAAATACATCCGCAATAGTTGGTTTAATATCCATATAGAAATATATCACTATGCATCTTTCTCCTGTGGAATTTTGTCCACTTTAATGTTAATGCATGACATTAAGAGTCATTTGAATGTCTTTTTGGTACAGCATTGTAAATGAGCTCAGTTCATTTTGCCAGCAAAATCATACATATATATAAAGTACAAGCATATACAAAAATCGCACATTACATCACACAAAGCATTATGATCCCAGCTAGTAAGAGTCAAGACTCCAAAGGCTCATTCAGCCAGTTTACACTGCTCTGCTTTCTCCTGCCCGTTACTGTGCCATTAGAATATGTTGGCGTATGAGTGCGAGTCGCTGTGTGTAGAAGGTCTAAGAAGTACGTTATGTCCCATTCTTTATTTTGTTATAGTTATAATGCACATTGTAATAGGGCTGCAACTACCAATTATTTTCATTATTGATTAATCTGCCGATTATTAAATTTTTTATTTTCTCGATTTAAATGTTTAGTGTATAAAATAGTGAAACATGTCCATCCCAGTTTCTCAAAGTCCAGGGTGTCTTTTAATTGTCTTATCTGTCCAAAATCAAAAAGTCAAATAATCGATTAGTCGATCGACAAAAAAATGATCACCAACTAATTGAATAACCAATTAATCGTCAAAGTAATCTTTAATGCTGTTTTCAGCCTCTCCAATATGGAGATTTCCAGCTTTTCTCTGTTTTATATCATATTAAACTTAATACTAATCCTTGCAAGTATCAGGTTAATTTAAATGATCATTTAACTCATTTAAATCACTGATATGCTGATTTAAAAGCCTGCTATTATGCAAATCCTGCCCATTACTGTTGTGAATGCTTGTTGATTTAAAAATAATCACTTTAGGAGAATGCACAAAGTTACAAGATGATTTTAGCAGATAAGTAGCTTTAAAGCCGGGACAAATGCTGAATAGGGGACCACATGTTACCGGGGCAACTGTATCTGTTTACTATGGAAAGTGGACTTTTAGTCTTTGCACAACATGAAAGGAACTGAAGTCCTGTTAAAAGACTATTATCCTAGCTTCATTGTATCAGACTTACACCCAGCACAGACTAATGCAGTGGAAACATGAAGAGGTGTTTATGTGGGTATGTACTATACATGTGCCTTTTTTGAGCTCAGGGATACATTTCCAAAAACAGTGACTCATACAGGTTTCATTTTATTGTTTGGTATTTTCCCCCCCTTTTTACCAGACCACAGGTATCTAAATCAATAAAAGTAACATAGTTTAAGAGAGGGATACCGCATATGTTGGGATACGCAGCAGGAAATCCTCACTATGTAGCAGCAAGCGTCCCTCCCTTTGCTTCATGTCCATTTAGTCCATCCCAGAGGGAGACATAATGTAACTTAATGTAACTTAGGACAGCTGTCCTCTGGGAGCTTTTACGCCTCTTGGTCCAGCAGGGGATTTCTTTGTGTAACTTGCACACTCAAAGCTGCAAGGGATGCAAAACCTTTTCACTCTCCTTCTGCAGTTATGAAAGAAACTGTATTTTCTTCTTCCTATTTCGAAGGTTAGTGGGTGGTACACAGTTGTTGTGTAGCCGCAAGTGACTCATCCAGCCAGTTGTGAGAGTGCTCGACTATCCTGCGCTATTGTGCCTTTTTCAAATGCCTACAGCGTGTTCTTGGATGGCTGAACAGAATACAAATTAGCGAGGCAGTTTCCCAATCTGTTATTTACTGTTTTTGTACACTCTGAAAAACACACACTCAAAAACTCCCACTTGCACACAAGTCCAGATTTCCAAACTTAACCTTGGTCCTAATCAGATGTTGGGCTTGCATCCCTCTCTCGCTCTCGCACTCTCTCTCGCACTCTCTCTATCTCACTCGCACTCTCTCTCGCACTCTCTCTATCTCACTCGCACTCTTTCTCGCACTCTCTCTCTCGCACTCTCTCTCTCGCGCTCTCTGTCTCGCGCTCTCTGTCTCGCGCTCTCTGTCTCGCGCTCTCTCTCTCGCGCGCTCTCTCTCTCTCGCGCTCTCTCTCTTGCGCTCTCTCTCTCTCGCTCTCTCTCTCTCGCTCTCTCTCTCTCTCGCTCTCTCTCTCTCGCTC
>CALSBV010009827.1:2841037-2883988 GCA_943590825.1 Bovichtus diacanthus | reverse complement strand
CTCTCTCTCTCTCTCTCTCTCTCTCTCTCTCTCTTTCTGAATGTGTCTCTCATTTTAGATGAGTGAAGCCCTCTACTACATATACAATTACAGAACTGCAGCATCACAAGGTTTCCAACTTCCCTAATCCCTCATTACCGCAGGTATACGTGATTACGACTCAGTTTTGTCACTCCGCTGTAAAGGCCGACCCCACATACGCAGCCGCCTGGTTGATTGCCCAGTTACATGCTGTTTACAAATGTGCTCAAACACGATTTCCACAATTGTCGATATTCTCCTTTTTCCGATTTGTCTAGTCTTTCGATTTTGCCCTCATGCACAGCGCACGCTCACGGTTCGTGCACACACAGCCGAAGTTGTTTGTATATGTGGGGAAATTTTCAAACAGAGCCAGCAAAGGATATACAGCCGGTGGTAAACACAGGGTTCGAAGGTGGAGTGCCGGTGTTCTATCTCTGCTGTTTGTTTACAGGAGCTCTCGCTGCTCTCTACAGGCCAGAGAGATGAATGATGGATGGAGACAATTTGAGGAAGAGGGTACTTGTCCTTTTTAATAGAAACACAGCCATGGATTCTTACTCATGGGTTTCAAAATATTGTGGTGATGCCAATATATTAAACATTGCACATCTCTTAGGCAATGCCAGAAATTGAGCAAGGAATTACCCAAATTTCCAAATGATCTCCTTCCTGCTAGAATATTGTTATGAATCATTTCCTATTGTCAATCTCGGTGTAACGACCAGGTTTTTCAGTTTGGAGACATGCCATTTTAGCCCAAAACATCTATTGAAACTCTATCACTAAGGATGCACCGTGGGACAGAAATAACAGCTATATGTCTCGTTTTTAAGCCCAGACATCTGTGCAGAAGCCCAAAGTAGCATGCATACATCCATTCATAAACATTTACATACTTGTAAACATGGATTTTGAACATGATCCAAGTGACTAACATAGGGTCCGGATGTCACTGATTACCATGAGTGTTTTGTTTCAAAAATGAGTCACCTACCTACCCTGCAATGATTAACACTCAGACCTACTCTGTGTTCCCTTTTTAAGTGTTTTCTTATTAAAGTAATTACGTGTTAATGCACGTGTAAGGAGAACTTTGGCATGGCAGGCCCGGCCAGTGACACTCTGTTGCTCATACAAGTCTTCAGGATCACAATGCTGTCAAGTGTTGGCACTGCTTGACGTTTGTCGTCATGGGAGTGTGGAGACAAGGGTTTCACACACTGGATATCCTATAAGAGGCCAAGAAAAGAGAAACCACCCTGACCTCAATGAGTGCAGAGGTCTTGGTATGTGTCAAGAAAAGCTAAGGCAAATTGGTGAATGCTTCAGATTCCTGGCTAACAAACGGCAATAAAATAACCAAAGCGTTCCAGAATTTTACCTCCTAGGATTTTAGATACACTAATCCCCTGCTCTGCATCTCTACATTTAACAGCTGCTTTGGAAAACCTTATTTTCTCTTATTTTCAAACATTCTTTCTGAAATGGTTCCCTTTCAGTGGAGCACTTATGTGGTGAGACACTGCAACTTGTAAACTCAAAGGTCTAACATGTACACAGTGCTAATGACCTCCAGAACAATCTTAATTGTGATCGTTAGCAGCTCAGGGCTGCCGTTTTTGTTTCCAAAATTGCTCTAAGTCTATCTTCCGGGGTCCAGTCCCACTTCGTTTGAGTCGTCCTCGCCGCAAACATCAAACACCAACCACCAACCACCAACCACATCCACAGAAAGCCAGATTGTGTGATGGCAGCCTGTCGAGGAAGGACGGGCATCCGTGTCATTCCAGCCGTCTTATGAGATTATTCTGGAGATCACACTAGAATAGGTCAATACTTTGAAATCAGACGTATTGTGTCTGACGTGATTATCTGGCTTTACTACTTGTGGCCGACAGAAAGCTGAGGTTTGTCTTTAAAGCCACCTGTAGTAACCCAGCAGATGTGAAACCTTTCGTTCCGTTTCATCATTTTCTAGTTCAGTGCTCCACGGTTCTACACTTTTCGAGTCCCTCGGAAATGATAAACTAAGCTATCTGCTTCATTCGATGCATAGAAACATTTTAGTTTAAAGGTGAGTTGAGTTTTATTGGCCACACTGAAACCAAACCACACTGAAAACTAAAAACGCAACATTGGATAAGTCCAGGCTCTAAACCAAGCGGTTTCTTATTTAGGCATCTTACATTTGTGGAGTGAAGTGCAACTTTTATTTGAATGTCTTAAGTTTTCTGCATGTCATCATGTTTATGCCCAGTCTAATTTAAGTATTTCACCACCACTAAGCCATAGCTCCTTTTCTCATATTTTAGTAGTTCTCTACATGATCTTAATTGTGCCAAGATGTTTAGAGTACAGATGCGTAGAGAAATCTAAAGTAGTTATTTTTGCAGTTTCAGAATGCTCGTTTTTTATCATTGCTCTTAACTTCTGGTTCTCTGAGTTAGGACTGGATAATATAACGATATTTTATTGACATCGTGATATAGGACGAGATATTGTCTTAGATTCTGCATACCCTAATGACATAAGTGTTGTCTTTTCCTGGTTTTAAAGGCGACATAAAAGTAAAGTGATGTAATTTTCTGAATTTATCAGACTGTTCTAGCTGGTCTATTATTTTCCTTTGCTCACTTAGTCATTATATCTACATTACTGATGATTATTTATCAAAAATGTCGAGCACAAATTCTCAACCCTACAATATCGTTACAATATGAAATGAGGAATGTTGTGATATTTGATTTTCTCCATATCACCCAGCCCTATTGTCAGTCCACGTCCCGTTTGATCCCTCACAGTAGGTCTTCTCCATACTCTCTAACATTGTCTTGCTCTAATCCTGCGTTTTAAGCTCCTTTTTGGTGATGGTTTGTATAGCTGTGACTTTCCTCCAGCTGTGAAATTACAAGACAAATACACTTAGCCTTTGCAAGGCTTCTGTTGTAACTGACAACACTGGCATAGAGAAACTGAGTGCTTTTATGGTATTAGTCTACTCTGTGATGCATTAACGCTACCTCCATTTGCATCAATAACACTTGGGAAGCAAAGCAGTGAACGGGACATTTTCTATGTTGTCATAAGAAGGAATAATGTCATTACTCCAAGAAATATTTATCTGGTTAAGATGTCTGCAACTGTGTGTTTGTTCAAGGCTCCTTAATACTACTAACAATCAAGATGGCCATTAAGAGTTAAAAGGTCAAGCTCAGGTAGTGAATAAGTGTTTCCATCCACCTGTTTTTGTTTTCTATTTGAAGATTAAAAGAAACCTGACTGGGTATGCTGGGAAAAAAAAAAGTTTTTACACTTGGCTGAGGTGGAAAAATTGATGTAAAAAGCAAAATGTGGAAACAGATTTGGTCTAAACATGAGAAGTAACTTAAATGTCAACTGACGCTTCCACTCCACTTTGTTTTCATTCATTTGAGATTTGACTGGAGCTCTCGCATTAATTCACATTTTCTTTTTCGCTATATTTGGATGGAAGCTTGACTAATGTCAACAAAGGTGGAATTATAACGTCTCAGTTTACTTTCTTCTGACTGAGTGATGTCGACCTCTCCACAGTATATCTCCTTCCATTGCAAACAATTAACTCCCCCAGTTCATGGTTGTTTTAACAGGTGCTTTATAAGAGCACACAGCCCTGCGCACACACTCTTTAAATCTAATAATCCAAACCAATTTAACCATAAAGCTGTCGCGGGAGAAGGGAAACAGCCATTTCCTCTCTGACCACAGCCCAGCGACAGCCCAGACACCAAAGCCGCACACTTCTATTCACCTTTCTATTCATGTGCGTGCGTGTCGGGGCTCAGTGAGTACGTGGTGTAGGAGCACTCTGCAGCTTCCTGCTCTGTAATGGTCAAATGCCACTGGCTCAACAGTGTTTCTCTTGACAAACTAATACACACTCACGTAAAGGTTAGCGGTCAGTCCGCAGTGGAAGCCACATCCTGTTCCCTGGAGGCTATTTGCGTTGAGCTTTGAGTACTTCTTCTGCAGTGCCGTCTTTTTTTTCCCCCCGCTATCGCTCATTATTTACAAGTTTGTTTTAACCTTTTAATTAACCAGATAAGGCTTCTTATTAAAGCCCACCTTGTGTCATTGTTACACGTTTTAGTCTTCATGGCGGTCACTCTACAGCTCCTCTGGAGTAGTTTGAGAGCTAAACGAGGGTGGTGTGTTATCATTAACTTTCCCTGTCCTGTCCGTCCTAACTGGTGGAGGTTTGAGTTGGTGACCTTTTAATGTAAGCAACTTCCCACATTCCTAAACTCATAACAGTATGGACAACCCCCTCCCTCCTGACAGGCCTAAATCCTTGCATACTAATTGCTCTTACACTTCTCAAAGCCACCTGTACTTTTGCCAGTTGTCTGAATATCTTCAAAGAGATCCCCACCCCATGACATTTGCGTCTACGTACATGTCGGGTCATTGCCGTGTAAAGCGGAGGGGCGTGTGTTGTGTGTCATTAGCTTCTCTCCTTAGAATAAAGAAAAAAAAATGCATCACTCTCTTTTATTCGGAGTACACAGACGCGCACACATCCAAACAGCACTGCTAAATGGATTCCTGGCAAACACAAGCTGTGTTGACAGGAGAGATGAGCTGCTGTTCCTGTCACAGCTTGCCGAAGGCACAGAGCCGGGCCCACGTTCAAAAAGAGCCGCCACTGTTGAAGCCACAAAGCCAGCAGACTTGTTGCTACTGCCGCTGCCAACACACACAAACACACACACACAGAATCGTGCATAGCTGTATCAAAGGCGGCCGGGCGGGTGCTTGACTATTTGAACAGGTGATTCCCATTTACATCTGCTGACGGTCTTGGCTTTATGCCTTTTAGGAAGTCGCACTGTCAGGCGAGTCAATCATGCACTGATAGTTGGTTGCACGCTCATTTAGTTCATCATTGGAAATAATGATTTGTTGATTTGTTTTCACTCGGTTAGATCTAGTTAAGAAGTCAGAATTGGGTTTTCATTTGCAGGCGCTATAGATCATTTTAAACGCTACTTTTTTTTGTGAGTTTGTCTTATTTCCTAAAGCTCAGGGGCTGTTCTGGTATGACTTGGTGAAACAAGTGCATTTCATCTGAGTTACACAATATTATTGAGATTGATGCCAGCCTGTCTGACGGGTTGCCCTAGCGACTAATGATGATTGCCGTGTAAGGAGACACCCTCGGGTCAAGGTGTGATTTTGAATCATTTCCTTTCAAATGCAATATTTAACCATGAATGTTTGATAGGGAGACTGTTTGGGGGGTTTTGGATTTCCCAACCGCACAGTAACGGCATATTCTTAATGTAGACTTGATAAACTAACGTAGTAATAACGTTTTAAAAAATTGACCAAGACTGAGTGAAAGTAAGCTTGTATCTGCTGTTACTTTTGAGAACATGTTAAATGTGTGTGTTAAGATGTATTTGGAATAACATTGTTCCCTAAAATTGAGACAAATATATGTAACAATACTTTGCTTTATGAATAAGGTCCACATTAATCAGTCCCCAGCCTTTAAGAGGAGGACTGTAAAGCCCTCAGCACTCCAGGGCAGCTGCACCCCTCACCCACTTCTTGATTCTCCTCCTACCAGGAGCTGTAATTACTGCTGTCCTGCGAGCCCCTCACCCTGACTTCATCCATTAAAGGCCCAAAATCCATTTCCCTAATCAGTGCTCGTAGGAGTCTGGCTCCTGGTTGGCTTCTGTGTTTTATGTCAGTGTTACAGAGGATAATCTCACTTTGATGTTGGGTTGGTAAATTGCAGTTGGCTGTCCACCGTGGAGGTGCCATCACGTGAATGTCAGTTTTGTGTTTTATACAAATGACTCTGGCCTTGCAGAAGAAAAACAAAGTCCACAATTTATGTTAAAGTACTAATTCACAATGTTCTGTTTCCCCCCCATGTTCATCTCCATTTCCTTGCCAATACCTCAGAGGGGTACAGAGGGTTTTTGGAAGTCAGTGGCTCACTATGTGCCTCGGGAGCCGACAGAGATGAGAATCCTCAACCCCTACTTCATCCAGGAGGCTGCCTTCCAGTTCATAGGCCTGCCCTTCAACAATGGCCTCATGGGCAAAGGGGTAAGACGCGTGCAGGGATCATGTAAAAAAAGAAAAAATAATAATAATAATTATGAAAAAGCACACCCAGCAATTACATTGTGTTTTTTTTTAATTGGAAACAATTGAACTGAGGATGCTGGATGAGTGTATTCTGACTTTGGCTGCACCCAACAAGTATTTTACATTTGTCTTCCACACACAGCACAGACATTGGGCTGAAATGATCATTATCAGTGCTACATTGAAGTCAAGGTTGGATGACGACAATATTTTGCCCTGCAATTGCTCTTTTTAAAATAATGAATGTAAGGACAAAAAAAAAAAAAAGAAAACTAATGTTACATAATCTTGTGTTTCTGGAGGCATGTGGCCTTCATTTCATCAGGTATGTTTGTCATTAATGGAACAGGCTCTCTGATCAGGGAAATAGTTGTACCAAAGCGATGGAATGTGGTCGAGTCTCACCATCTTTCTTAAGCTTTATACGACCTATTCCTGTGGCGTGTTTTACTATAGTCTGTTTGTACTTTAATCTTCGGAGGAAATACCGAACAATTTCTTGGTCCAGTCGGAATTCTACAGTACTCCGATATTTTTTATTTGATGTTAGATGTTGTTAGTTGACGTTTTTTCATGAAACATGTTTGTCTGGACTGCTGCTTCAGGTCTGGACCAGAGAACGTTTAGTTGGCGAAATAAAAAAACATTTTTAGTTCAGAAAAATACAATGATGATAATGATTTTTGCATTAATGTATTATTGAGTTATGTGTTTGTATTTTTTAATTTTTTATTGCCAAGTAAAGGGGAATATTGTTCGAGAATTGAAGAAGACATGAGGAGTGTATATTCGTAACTCTGCCCTCTGGGGCCACCAGAACACCCCTGCATGAACTCCAGTCTGCAACATGTGTTCAGCATGTGGGCATCTGGTGTGTGTGTGTGGGAGAGCGAGAGAAAGACAGTGTGTGTGTGTGTCATTTGTGTGTGCACATTCGTGTCTGGGTGTTTGTGGTGCTGTCTCGTACAATACAGGCTTCAGAGTTGTAGGATTTGGCACATTCTTTCCCTAGAACACTTTCCTGTCGATCTTCTGACCACTGTTGTGTGTGTGTGTGTGTGTGTGTGTGTGTGTGTACGTGTGTATAAATTAATCTGTATTAGAACACGCAGTAGGAGGTTGGCCAGCTGCTGGTTCAGCTCCACCTACCCTGAGGGCTGCAAATCAGGGTAATGATTTAAATGGGGCCTCCCTCCGCTCTTTCTTCTGCACCCACTTTTTTTTCCAACATCCACACACACAGCCCCTGTACCCCCCAGATCTCTGGCAGCCCAAGGCAGTTAAGAAGCACAGTTCAACCCTGTAGATGTAGCAGGGGTCTGCAGGGGTCGCGTCTTAAAGGTAATAGTTAATCACCAAGTGCTCAAAGTCAGTTAGCGGCGCTGGAGCAGAACAAAGACAGAGGTAGAAAGGAGGGAGGGAGGCAGATGCATGAGGGGGATCGGACATCTGTCTTTGTGTCAGAAACCATGAGCGGTTTCAAAATGGTCTGAAATTATAATAGTGCACATGTTTTTGACCTTATTAATCATGTAATGAATCATATTAATGCTTTTCCTACAGAACATTCCAACTTTGGGAACAGTTGCTATAACTATGGCGCTGCATAACTGCGACGAGGTGGCGGTGGCTGGTTTTGGCTACGACATGAACAAGCCCCACGCACCTCTGCACTATTACGAGACTGTCAAGATGTCCGCCATTAAAGAGGTACGTTTTTGAACGTCGGAGCACGGCACTCATTGCTGGTGTGCTTTGGTGCGAGTCCTTCAAAAAAGTAAAAGATCTTTTGTTGAGTTCTACAAATTTGGCAGTGCACATTTGTACGTTATCAAGGCGGTCGGCTGTGACATTCTCTCCATACTAATGAGAACAATATTTTCTGGCTTCTCCCTGGCCACTGAAGAATAACTGAAGAAACAAATGACTGTAATCTTTGATGAGGAGGGACCACCACTCCTGTGGAGGAGAGGTGACCTGGCCTACAGCCAAAATACATTCACTACAAAGCCTTCACCATTTAGTCTGATGATAATGTTAGTATAGTATATGCATGAATCAAACTTTTCATAGCTTTTGTATTTGCACCCAAAGATACGACAGCTTAGACTTTTGAGCATGAACATTGTGACAAAGTGTGTGGCTGAACTAATTGGATCTGTTTCTAGTGCTGATCAACTCCTTGTTCTGACAGATGAGGTTATTCAGACGTGAGAGTTTAATGGCACATGGTGTTGTAGTAATATATATATATATATATATATATATATATATATATATATATAGTGTATTTTCTATGTATGCATGTATGATTATTGTGCGATCAGTTAAAATATGCACGTTTGGCTCGGATGCCTGTTTAAAACAAACAAACTGGAAGTTAAAACTTTACATCTGTTATTGTTAACATGCTAGAAAAAACCTAAGTAAGTGGGTAATTAACATAAATTTTTTTACTGAGACCATAATTCAAATGATAAAACAAACAACTGAAATGTTAACTCAATTGAAAAGATATTATTGCTATTAAATTGGATATGTTAAGGCAAATATAACTAGGGTATTCATTGTGTGAAGGTGGCTAAGGTATACAATACATAAGTAAAATAAATCCTTCTGTATTGTATTATCTGTGGCCTTTAGTGTTGAATGAAGTGTTGTGTTTATGTTATGCACGATGCATATTTTGATCTTCTCTTCTCGTGTCCTCTTACCTTAATAGTGCTGAGGACGTGAAACTATAAACTACACTGAAACTAAAAAGAGTAACTCCATCGATCAAAATAAAACTTTAAACATCTAAAGGTTAAATCTGTAGTTTCCCCGGACTGAAGTGACTTTGGTCTTTCATCAGGCGCGGTATCAACATGCTCACTGTTAGTCATATTTAAACGTCCTCGTGACGAATCTCTCTCCTCTCCATCAGTCAAGTCTTCCTCTCATTGTTTACACTGAAACCCAGTGGAATCAAAGATGTCACCCGTGTGCTGACGTGTGTAAACCATGAGCTCAGTATGATGATAACCTTTGTCTAAACTCTCAGTGAACCTTTGGCATTTATCATCATCGTCTTCATCTACATTGTCATCATCAGCTACACATGGCTAATTAATGGGAATACTTTTGGAAGGCTTTTAACCACGTTTGATTTTCTGGAGCCACATAAAATCATCGACGTATTATTTATGGAGAAAGAGAATATGTGTTTCCTATCTGGATGGTTGCTTAAAAGCTTCACGGAAATTGTGTGATTAGTCGTGATACGCAAAAATGTATTATGAAATGTCACATCACTTCAGACAGTGACGCTATTGAGGTCATCGCCTGTGGCGTATGAGACGCTACACTTGTTATCTCAGAGCTGATCAAACTTATTGACAAAATAAAAGTTACACACGCACAAATGTAGCGTAATCCTTGACCTGCAAATATCAACATGGCACAGGCTGGATGCTAAATGCTAATGCTAAATGGTGCTGGTCCTTATTCTTTCACATCACTGCTAACAAAAACACTTTCTATTCTTGACTGTTAAGCTGTATGGTGCTTCATTTTTAAATGCATCTTTGTGCCCCCCCCAGCTTTCAATCCCACCCTAACCCCAGCCTGCCCTCCCACAGGCTCGGGCGTTAAGTTCTGATGCATCTCTAAAGGCCTTTTTTCCTTTCAGTAATGCATACAAAGATCACTTTAACACGGTCTTTGACGGCAAAAATGGATGTCAGTTGGACTTAAGATGTTACAGCCCTTTTTTTATGTTAATAATTTCCAATAAAACTGTAGCTTATTGTTTCTTTTGGTCCTGCTGTGACCCATCATGTGTGGTAGGAGGTCTGAGCCAGACAGGCCTTGTAAGAGAGGACAGACCAGAGGCAGCTGCAGGGCCCAACTTCCTGGAGCTTTGCACTTTTTAAAAAAAAAAAAATTTTCTTCCTCCTATTCCCTCCTGTATGTTTCTTCCTCCACCCTTTTCCTCCTTCATTTTCTCTCTGGCCGTTCCTTAGTCTCTGCATCCCAAAGCACCACACAGGAACCACCGGCTCTGATTACATGTCGGCCCACCGGACTGGACCCTCGCTACACAGCAGGGAGGAAAACTTACCCAGTATATATGCACATCCACACGTATAGACTCTGGGAATAGGAAAATCCTAAACTAACCTACAGGTTTCGCTGCATATAGCAATGCTTTTGGAATAAATGCTCTTGAATGTAAATGTTGAAGTATTCTCACAATGATCACATGTTGTTGTTTGTATCACTCTGGATTAGTTGTTTGTTTTTTCTCTGATTCTCCCATAGTCATGGACACACAACATATCCAAGGAGAAGGAGTTCCTGCGCAAGCTGGTGAGGGCCAACATCATCACAGACCTGACCAACGGTATCTGAGTTTACAGCCACCCACAGTCTCCTTCCGCCTTTCCCAAAGGACTACACAACAGGAACCTGAGAAATGGACAACTCTGGGAGAAAGAACCCTTAGAACCCGGGTGGCTTGCTCGCTGTCCGGGTTTTTCATATCAAGGAGATTATTTAAAAAAATAAATAAAATCAAAACAGATACAGGAGGGTTTCTGTGGAGAGATGCACACATGTGCCTTCTGAACCAAAGACTCCTGCTGATCGAAGCAGGGAGCGGAGGGGGTGGACACGGGGAGGACTGGATCTGCCAGGTTCCTGACTTGTCAAGGGACAGTGGCAGGAAAGCTCCGCGCTTCAACGTTTACCACTTCAAGCCCATTGGAGTATCCCATGAATGAATAGTAAAACTGCAGGAGCGACATGCTCGACATTCAGATGTCAGGATTTAGCTCGACTCGCTGGCTGACTTGACGAAGGGACAGAAGAGAAAGGAATGAAAAGAGGAGAGTGTGTGTGGGGACGGGTCGAGTATTAGCAGTGCCAAACGTACCTCGTACAGGGGAGAGGCCGTCCTCCTCCTTATTGCTGCCTGAATGTATTCACTTTCCTCAGTGTAAATATCAAAGATTTTTACTGTGCTTTTTAACAAGCTGGAGCAGCACCCCATCCCCCCCATCCATCCCCACCCCCCCACTCTCCATTTGTCCATTCATTCATTCACTTTTTTACTGCCTCTCCGGGGTCCAAAATTAACACTTGCCAAGCCAGTTGACGGTAAATCAGCAAGAGTCACCTGCCTCCCAGACTGGTGTCACTTTGAGACGCTAACAATCGAGCGGTTTCGTGGTATTATTGGTATTTTTTTTTTCTCTGTAAAGTCTTTGTAAGGGAATTATATCAGCAGCTCTATAAATCAGTTCTTTCTGCTTGTCAGGCTGGCTCCACACACAGTGGCTGTGTGAGTTATCCCCATGTGGCTGCTCACATCAGGTCCCCGAAAGAAATTAGCCTCATAAGATTCTAAATGGCACTGAAAACGGGAAGAATGCGTATGAATTATTTTGATCAGTCTAAATTATTTTTAATTGTGGGAAATTTAAGTTTAGTTTACCGGCTCTGCCAGGTGAGCCCAAAAGTTAAGTTCGAACACTGCATCTCTTCCACCTCTTTGTGTCTTTGTAAATCCCTCTTCCTCTCGGGTCATCCATGTCACGGTATTGTCTTTGTGGCTTTATCAGCTGTACAGAAGCGCGTCCCGCCCTGGTCAAGGAGAGCACCTTCTGTATGTCGGACCCCTCCTCCAACCTCCTGTTGCTGCACATTTTCTTGTTCTTTGGTTAATGGTGAAATCTCGGATTGTAGAATATAAATATATATATTTTTGTTTTTAGTTCATTTTAATTATTTATTTTGTATTGTCACCAAATCTCAGCTTTTTGGTCACAGGCAGGCCTGCTTTCTCCTCTCTTTGTTCAGAGAAAAAAAACGCGAAAGTTTGAATTTGTGTTTTCTTTCCAATTTCACCACGTGTGTTTCCGCAGAGATGCCATCATCTTTTCAGTTTGTGGCAGAAGCAGTGTTATGATAAGCTAAATAAAAACGGCTTCATCAATGGATTCAGTAATAAATATTGTTAGAGCGCAGCCCTTTATGTCCGCTCTTTATGCAGTTTATGATAACAATGGACACAGGCTGGCAAATGTCTTTTTAAATCGAGAGGATTGATAAGGTGATAATTGCCACGCTCAATCTCAATGAACATATTACATGTGCTGCCTTTGCAGCTGAAGGTACCACACACACTTCAGTATTTCAAAACTGCATGAACATAGAAAGTGTTCAGTATTACACAATCAAACCTTTTGCTTCTCCTGCTCCCCTCCAAAATGTCACATCTGTTTTCCTTTTTGTCATTTTATCAAGTGAACGCGGTAATCATCTTTGTATAGTGATGGTGCATTTGAATACTGCTTTACCAAAGCAGGGTTTTGTTTCAAGTTTTTGTCATATGACATTTAATGAGGTGTTCTTCTTTGGAAGTGCGTATTTACTGTACATTCATTGTACACACAGATTCACTTCCATTCCTTTCAATCAGTAAGCTGCTGCTGTTGCATCTGTTACATTGCTCCACATGTTCCTGATTACTTTTTTACACCGCTGGGACCGTGCAGCAGCGTGTCTTACCCAGGCCCTATTGAGAGCAAAGGTACAGGGCACAGCTGACCATTGCACTATCATGAGGCGCTCTCGTGCCTTACACCTCATCACCTGGAAACTGTAGCGAGGAGTTTGACATGGGAAAGTAACCGCAGCGGATCCCGTATGTAAGATCAGCTCCGGGTCAGCACAGGCCACTCGTCATTACAGGGATTTTGGGACCAGTACATTTCATATCTATGCTGTATATACATTATATACAGTCTAGGAAGACCTGAAGCTCAATACTGGTTGGTTTGTATGTTTTAGTCCAACTACATATTCAAGTTTATTTCAAATGTTTGCTGCTAAACAGCAGCTGTTAAAATGAAAGAAATTACCAAATGAACTTTTTGCTTCATCCATGGTTGTTCATCAACACTATGGTTTTGGGCAGGTTACTAGTAACGTGAAGTTCAGTTTACTAGTCACAAAGGTACAACTTGGCCTGGAATAACTTGTGTAATGTCTTCTGTGGCTTTGGAGGGAGCCAAGTCTAAAGTCTGAGAACTTTGTAAAGTCTGGTGTTTTTGGAGCTTGACTCATAAGTCAGGATATTTTTGATCTTTGCTGCTACGATTTTGATTTCTTTAATCTGTCACTTGTGAAACCCCCATGTGTAGTGAAGTGCATTGCCAAATCACTGGAGAACCTCTTAAATGCTTGAATGTGACGACATCCTTGAATGAAAGTAGAGTTTGGAACTTGTCCTCGCTGACCGCCGCAGGGCCGCATCACTATAATGTGACTTGACAAAAAGAAAATTAAAGGACACTGTCATATATTATGCGTAGCGAACAGGTTAGATTTATGGCCTAATGAAATGATTTGAAACCAGTGGCTGCTTGGAAGGCAGAAAAATCAATCTAAAATCTCATTGTATGTTTTGGAAAACTGTCATTAATATTGTAAAGTGCGTATCGTCGGAACAAAACACGCCAAACCAACAGTATGGTCTTCAAGACTGAGACTAAGCAGACCCTCAGTTGGAGTTTCTTCCTCTTTTTTTTTTTCTTCTTTCTTTCTAGGTTTTGAATTTGTTACGCATGCTGGAGGAGTTCAAATGAATTGGACCCAAATCGCTTCTTCTTCATAACCTGTTGTTACCTGATGTTAAAGCAGAATGTATTCGCTTTTATCATTCATCATATTTATAAAGCTTCTCGTTTTTTTTTTTTTTTTTTTTTTTCACCTTTCTATGGGGAATTTAAAGTTTTTTTTTTTTTTTTTTTTTTAAGTTTTTTTATATACACTTATAAATGGCTTTCTGCAACTCAATAAATACGTTTGTAATGGATATTTGCCTGTGCATGTTTGCATCTTTTGATCTGTGTATTTTTTTTGTATTTGTCTTTTTGTATGTACATATTTCTGTACACTGTGAATTTTCAGTATATATAGTAAATATTTTTGATGTATTTAGTCTGATTTATCTCAACAGACATTTCATCCTTGCTTTTGTCAAAATGTGACAGCGGGGCCCCGACGTCTCCGCACATGGCTTTTCTTCAGTGCCACGTATAGTAGTTTTTTTGTGTGTGGGGGGGGCTCACGTTCCGCAGCACACATCAGGTATTCTACTGTGTGTGTGTCACTTAGTCTGCTTCAGAGGTCACAGACTGCAGGAAGCTCACAGTGGAGATGGAGCATCGTGGCGGAGGGGATTTCCTCCCCTGCTCTGTATCTCCTACCTGCAGAGCCAGAGGAAATCATTTTTCAATCCTCCATCCACCGGACTTCCTCCCTAATGTACTCTCCTTTTTTTCTCTTGTGTGTTTATGTCTGTCCCTCTCGACTCTCACTTTTCTCCCCTCACCCCCCTCCTCTTCCTCTTCCCACTTTCTTTCCATTTCTCTGTCTGTTCTCGTCCCTGTCTCCTGTATTTCTTTCTCTTCACCTGCTCGACTCTGAGGCAGATCTTGTTTCATTGCTGGGCCCACGAGGGACCCGTTCGAGAGCAGTTGCGCGCGCACACGCACAATAAACACACGGGCTATTCAGCTGCAGCCGTGGATCTCGCGCTCTCTTTCACACGCCACAGCATCACCGTGAACCAGACGAGCTCTGCTGAGAAGCATCGAGAGCTGGCCGTCCAGCTGTGGCTGCTGTAAGTCCGTCTTGGTGTGAGGTGAAGGAGGACAAGACGCTGAGGGCCCTTAAAGCTCCTCCGGACCATCCCATCCTGCTGTTAATGGGGTGCCAGAAACGCTCGGCCCCCACAGGTCACGCCTCGCCGCTCACCAAAACCAGCGCGCTCTGGCTCCTCCGACCCGGCAGATTGTCTGACCTCCACTGGGTGGGATCGGATGGTCGCTCCCTCGCAGCAGGAGGATATTTGCCACCTGGGATCTCCCCGAGGCAGCTGGCCTGGCTGGAGGCGGTGGTTCCCGTTCGTCCGGCAGACAGGGGTATGAGCACGCCTGCACCTCTTCAGCCGACGGGTCTTTTATTCTATGCGACAGGTCCCCCGCCCCACCTCCTCTCAGTAGGATTGCAACGGAGGGGCCACGACCTCCGGGGCCTGAAATTTGAACTCCTCGTAAAAAGAGTTGGAATGAGGAGAGAAAACACCCGTTCACGCGCACCCCCCCCTCTCTTGTTTACTTAATGTCAGGTCAGCTGAGATGAGGGAGAACAACATTCCCTTCTTTACGCAGAGTCTCACATTGTGTCAGTTTACTTGTGTCTGTGGATGTGACACCTACAGAGCCATGCACCTGTATCACTCACGTGTTTAGTCTCCCGTGGGCCTCTAAACTCGCTCTGTGCATTGATCATTTCTCCTGAATATCCATTTAAATATGTCGTTTTCAGAATGACGGTGAATTGGTAAAAGATTGTAAGATGTTGTTTTTTTTTATTGTCTGCCCTGCTGCGATGGAAACGCAAAAACAAGTGAGGAACATCTGTAAGTTAGGAAACACTTCTCAGTCAGCTGTGTGGCCTTTAGGATGAAAAATGAGGACAAAAGCTTTTTATTGCAACTTTGGCAGAGTACTTTTTGCAACACCTTGCTCTAAAAGGGTCCTTAAAATAAATAAATGTCATCACAGCTTAAGTCCTGAATGGCTCTGGCAATATTCTGTGGGATAATGCAAAAGCCATTTTTTTAATATATTTTTTTTTGTAGCCACCTGACAGCAATTTTACTCGCTTGCAACTATATCTGTCTGTCTGTCGGTCGGGATCCCAACATCTACAACTTCATGACAACGGGGCAAACTTCCTCTGCTGAAGATCATGCAGTAAAACCAAACTACCAACTGACCTTTCAGTGAGGTTATGTTGTCAACCAAAAATACAAACATTTTAATTCATAGAAAAACGGTAAAAGCAGAACATCTTTACATTGGAGGAGCTGGGACCAGTGAACCTCAAACCCTTGGCGTCAACACAAGGTTCACGCTTCTTTTTTGACAACTATTGGATGGATTGTCGTGACATTTCACTCAGACCCTCTGGATGAATAGTACCAACCTTTAGTGCATCATCAGGTTAAACTTTCAGTTGGTCCAATATTGTTTTTTTAAGATGACCATGTAAAGCTAATGACATTCCCACTGCCTCAGCTGCACTTTGGGTTTTGTCTTGGCTAGAAAATGTTAGCATGCTAACAAGTGATACTAATATAGCATAGCTGCTAAACATCAGAACAGGAGCATTTCCATTAGCCAGGTTTCCATCCAAATGTATCGCTAATTTTAAGTCGAATTTGGGGAAAATCTGCAAGGACAAAAAAGTCTGAACAATCATAAGAGGGTGCACAAGACGACTGCAGTGGAAATAAGTCACATGCTGCATGTTGGCCATCATTTATTCACTAAATCTGTTTTGCATTTTGCTTTCATCACTACACCAACTGTTCCACCTCAACTAAGTGTGAAAACTGTTTTGAGATGTTTTCAATTTTCCAGCGTTTCCGCTCTGGTTTGTTTTAGCGCGCAAATTGAAAATGCACATAAAAGCAGGTTGCACTCTCCTATTGTGAGCATGATGCCACGCTGACGTTAGCGTTCAGCTCGAAGAGCTACTGTGGCTGTAGACTTTGTCTCATGCTTAATATATACTTCAATATTTGTCTTTGGTTTATTCAACGTATTATTATTTTAGCTGCACCTCCTCGCGCTGAAGTTTCACTCTGTTGCAGCTCTCTGTTGTGTACTCTGCTCACCATCCATCCACATAATAACGCCTCTAATCAAGCAGACACTTGGCTTTATGATTTGTTTGAACAGAGATGCAACAAATCTGGAGGACGCCTGTAGGAACGCAGCTTTCAAATGCTCTGATGAAATGTAAATCACTGCAGATTTATCTGCGCAGTATTCAGCTCGTTTGAGCTAATGTGGAAACGCGTTGTTATGGAGTTCACTGTTGTGCAGCTACAGTATGACTTTGTCCCACAGTTTTGACTTTTTTTGCAGATATTTGCCTGAGGGTTTTGGACAGTGTGCTGGATGAGGGGAGTTCCCACTTGAAAAGTGAAAACAAACTTTTAAAGCTGGAACAGGCCAAAGAAAAGAAAAGGCACCTTTTAGATGGAAAGAGCACAGAGGAAAGACCTGTGACCCGTGCTTCCAGAAGAAACCGGAGAAACCTTGGAGGGAATTTGAACTACCATTTAACTGTCCGTCACATCTTCCTTTAGCATCACCACCCAAAATCCAACCCCACACCCCCCCCTCCACCATCCGGTCCTGAACTTTTATGCACTCAGCGGCTCCTAACCAGCGCCCTGTATCCATGGAAACAGTTGTGTACATCCCTAAGAGAGTCGACCTTCACCAGACACAATCAACTGATAATAAAACAAAAAAATCATCTTGTTGAAATAAATAAATTCAGTTTTATATTCTGACAAGGAAATGAAAAATTCCACAACAGCCATCATATTCCTGCAGCTTGCCAGAGTGTGCATGTGTGTCTGTGTGTGTGTGTGTCTCTGTGTGTGTGTCTCTGTGAGATATGTGTGTGTTGTGCTTGCACGGGGTTTAACTGTGGGTGTACAAACAGTGTCATGCTGCAAATCCCTCTCACAATGCCGAACAAGTTCATCGCCATTGCCCACAGTGATGGATGATGTAGGCACACTTCTGAAATGTGTGGCCCTGGTTGCAGCGCGGTGCCGTCTGCAGAAACATAGTTTACACAGTGACTCATTTTATTGAGGACATTTTGCACTCTGGAGGTTATTATCTGATCTTTTTAAGAGGAGGACTGGTATTTTTTGGCAGCCAACCCGGCCCGATGCGTGTGGTAATGTGTGTTTAAGGAGTAAAATGGGCTTGTTCTGTGTAATATTAGAGATAGAAAGTTTTTCAAAGCCATCTTTCACCAGTCTTGGATCTCAACAAGTCACACATGTTAGATTTATATGACCCTCGCAGGTCTTTCTTCCGTCCTGTTGCCATTGAGCTCATCCTTATTATCTGACGGTACATTCCTGCATGTCATGCACCTCAGCTGTGTGCATTGTTGCCTTGTTGGTCGCTACTATTAATAGCACCGAGGCAGAGACCAGGGATCCTCCCTGCATTTGTCTCTGCCTCGGTGCGGAGAGTGGGCCTGGAGAGGAAAGCTAAGGAGCTGTTTACCCAGCCTTTGTGCTCAGCGGGCCTCAGTGTTTGCCCTGCAGGGAGTGCCTCAGCCGGAGGGCCTTTTACGTGCATCGAAGGGTGGGTTGGTGGAGTGGGGTGGCAGGACGGAACGGGACAAACCTGCAAGGTGGAGCTCAGCTGGTGGAAGGTGCATGGTTGCTGGTGCAGTGAGCAGGGGTCTGTGGTTTGTCTTGACTTTACTGCCCATCCTTCAGGCCTGACAGCAGGACACAGCCTGGGAAAAAGGTCAGGGCAGGACTCACTGAGCAAATATACAGTATGAAGCAGGGTGGCGCGTGCTTATCTGTGTGTGTGTGTCTCTGTGTCTCTACAGGTGCGTGCAATCAATCACACATGTGCACACGGAAGGATTTCGAGCTCAAATGCCCCTGGGCCAGAGCCTCTGTTTGAAGTGACTGTTAATATTTATTGTTGGAAAGTCAATCAATTAAACAAACGGATGCAAAACCACCATAAAGACGGACTCGACGATCACAAAGAAATACAAAAACAACAAGCGATACAAATTGACCACAAAGAGAGGTGGCTGCGTGCTTTGTAGTCGTTTCGTGTCTCTTTCACTCGGCTCCTATGTAGGAAGGGTGGGGGCCTTTTACATGTCTGTGCCCAGGGGCCCATTGTATCATAATCCTTCCATGCATGTGTGTCCACCCATGCTCCATGCACTGTCTGTAGTGTGTGCCTACAAGTGGAATATAGTAAAACAATCCACATTTATGAGTCATGGAGTGTAAACACTGAAGGACAGATGTCACTCGCCGAAGTCTTTTCCAGAAACGCTCCATGACCGTCCTCCTGTGTGACAATCACTCCCCTCCCTCCTCCCAGGGCAGGAACAAAAAGACATCTGAGCTAAGTGTGGATGGGGAAGAAAATCACAGCACTTTGTACAGCGGCCACCGCGCTCGGGTTTCACAAAGTCTCTGACAGGCGGAGCGGCGCGCTGTTTTTACGCATAGCCTCCAGTCCTCCGAGGCATTGTAGACATTGTTTAGTCGCTGTGTAGTAGACTCCTGAGAAGACACCCGAGCGGCACAGTCTCTAATAACTGGATACCTGAGGCCAAAGTTAGAGAGTTTGGAATGGAGACGCGGACTGTAGCTGCGTAAAGGCGTGACGCGTGGATTTTTTTATGTTTAACAATTATTTTGACGCGTTTTTTTCAGGTTGAAGTCCACATTCAAATCCGCGGAAGACCAGCTGACGCGTAAAAGAAGAAGGACACAAGACTTTCGTCCTAAATTAGAGGACCGCGCTGAGTCTCTCCTCGGACGTTTTGATACTCTGTCGACCTTGACTTTACTTTAAAGTGACGCAGAACATGTTGGGAGAGATTTCCCTCGGTGTTATTTACTCATAACCCTTACGAGCTGTTTTGAGGCAAGACTGAACAGGTTACTGGAGGTAAGGAAAGGGGAGTCATGCCTGAAAAACTGGCTTCATTACATTAAACGATGGTTGGATGTGAGTCAACAGGGAGACACCACGAGTCGCTAGGACGAAACATGTTTTACACTTGTGACTGTTTGACTGTCTCCCGGTCACCGTGTTGGAGTTGTTATGTCACCGCAAATAAACTTCTGCCTAATTATATTGTATTCAGGCTTCACTCTGCATTGCTCCACTCAGTTGTAAAGTTTATTTTTTCCCTTCTTTCTGCAAAAAGTCCATCTAAACAAGTCATTTGGTCTCGTATTTTTTCTTAAAATACACATTTCTTTAACAACTGAAATACGTTTTGAGATGATTTGTGTCCAGTTGGACAAGCTTCAGGATTTTCCTTGAAACAAGATACGCAGTGACAGATAAAGTCAATGAGCCATGATTTCACACAAAGACATCTGATTGTTATTTATAAAAAAAAAAAAAAAAACTTGCTTCAGGGAATTAGTTGAATATATCTTATTAAGTGAGAAAGGGTCTCATTCAGTGGGGATATTTCTCTCAAACGTTGAGACCTATTATACATCTTGGTCATTTTGTTGGACAATATGACTTTAGCTCGCAGGTTAACAGTCTGTATTCACCATCCACCCGCTCTGTTCTTGTCCAGGGTGCTGAGACTCTTCATGGAGCCGTGACAGGACACCGGCCAGAAGGGATTTTTGGTCGCGTAAAAAACGAGGAGGAGGCGCCTCTCGCGTTGAAGCAGAACCGCTTTAGATGGATTCTTCATGTTTGCTTCAGCCTCAGTGGAGACAGCCTGCTGTGAACACTTACAAGCCGTGACAATAAGGTGTAAAACATGACACATCGCAACGTATGGATAGCCAAAAACATGAGCTGCGCCCAGCGTGGAAGAAGCGGCTCTCCTGTCCTCTCCGGTGCGCACTTGGAGCAGAATGCGCTCAGGACATCTGGTAAGGAGCCATTCAGATTCCGTAAAGTTGTCTATATAGTATAGGGATTTAAGACGATGCCATTTAGAAAAATATTGCTGAATCTCTTTATGCGTAATGTTGCTGTGAAAGCATACCTGCGCTCTTGTCTTGATGTTTGCTGTGACAACACTGTTTGATGTTTGATTTCTTTTCACATCAGCGGCTTTTTGCTCCCTGCACGCACCTGCCGCCTGTTTTTTTTAGGCTCCTCTGACTCTGAGGGTCACTGTAACATGGACTCAGTGTTGGACTTCATTTAGTGTGTATTGGGAGCGTCTCAAAATGCATCCTGGGAGGAGGAGGAGGATGGTCGAGGTGTTTGTTCTCTGAGTTTTATGAAGTGAGGTTTTATGTATGAGGTGACACTGAAGTGTGTGTCTGTGTGTGTGTGTGTCTGTGTGTGTGAGAGAGAGGAGGAAACAGTGGCAGTGAGGAAGTGTGACCCTCCTCTGTGGTGGGCTGCACATATAAATATCAAAGTACTTGACACACACACACACACCGTCATGTTTCCATCTCTTTAGAGGACATTACATTGACTTACATTCATTTCCTGGAGCCTTACCCTGAAGTTAACCAAGTATTGACCTTAAATTGTAAAGATTTACACTATGGGGACTTGGATTTTGTCCCCAAAAGAGAGTCCCCACAATGTGACTGTTCAAACAGAAGTATGTCCCCACAACATGAGTAAAACACACACACACACACACACACCTTCCTTCCTTTCCTGTACCTCTGAGGGGATCATCAGGGGCCGATCAGGTCTTCAAGGCTCCAGGTGTTGTGACGTGGTTGAATGTGAACACATTTCTTTTCGGTTTCATGATGAAGCTGCGTTGATTGCGTCATCTTCCTGAACATGGACACTGACTCTGAACTCTGGATTTCTATCTTTAGGACACTCGCAGCTCCAGTTTGCGGTACTTTCCGTCACAAAATGTGCAATTTGCCTCTCATGTGTCCTCTCAAAGATGTAAAAGAAACTGCATCATGCTCCAGTGAATGTGAATACTTACTCTCTGACTCAAATGCCCACTGAGTCACTGAGTCATGTACATACAATGTCTCTCCTGCACGCAGACGAGGCCCAGTCAGAGGACGGCAGAGTTGAATCTTGCTTTTCATCTTTTCTTCTTCCTCGTCCCTTCTTCGCAAAGCTGTTGTGCTTGGTGAATCTGTGTGTGTGTGTGTGTGTGTGTGTGTGTGTGTACGCTTTGGGATCACCTGAGACATGTCACACATCCCAGCAGGCGTCCCCCACTAAATGCCAGTAAAATGTGTGAATACAAGTCGTGAAGCAACCTTGTTTTTCTTCACTCGTGTCGTTCAAAATCGGCCGTTTGTTCTCAGGCTGAACATGAGAGCGTCGTCTCTGCTTCAGGCATCTCGCGCTCCTCCGTCACGCTGCCACAGCTTTCACTTCCTCCAGTCAAAGGTCACGGGGTCAGCGGCCCGGTTGAGGGTCAGGTACAGCGGGGCCGGCATGTTCTTTTTACCAGCAGCCTCCTGATGTGTGGTCTGGTTTGTTTTAACTGGCATGTGGCTTTACGAGAGCTAGCGTGCCGTTTGTTATGGGTTTGACTCTTTCTAGCTTTCGTGCTGTTCTAGTCAGATTCACAGAGAGCCAGTTGAACACTCGTAATTAATACGACACAATGAGTTATCATTATTACCTCTCATTTACACAGAAGCTTGTGGCGTGTCTTCCTCACCCAGTGGACTTCATCGCTCTCTAAGCTTTCAGCTGCAGAGCCTGCTGCTTCTAATATTACTTCTATGTATTTCATTAAGTACTCTAGACATGTTGAGGATAAAACCCATCATTTCTTGGTAATTCAACTCTGCAGGATTGCATCGTTCTCATCAAATTTGCAAAGAAAAACATAACGTGTACCTCACACAAAGACACTAAGGCTCAAATGTGTCGCTAAGAACTCAGTAACTTCTGTATGACACTTTATAACTCAATGAATAAATATGTCTGGCTACATTTGGCTCACCAAGTGTAAAAGTGCCTCCTACATGGTCTGCCTAAATGACTCAATGCCCTCTCAGCTAGCATGAGAATCATGTTTTGAAAAGATCTACGGCTTTAACTGAAGCTTTATAGCTTCTAATGCTACGTGTAAGTAATAGTCACTTGCCAGGACCAAAGGCACCTTATTCTGTTCTTTGTGCTACGTCAGTCTTTAGAAGAGGAAGCTCAAAATGTGCATCACCTGCAGGGAATGTAAGTTGTTGATTTAACTTTAAATCTGAACCTCTTCACCCAGTATGTGTGTTATGAGATTTAAGAGCCCAAAGTAATGTGTTGTCAACCAAATCAAATGATTTTAAAGAAATCTTCGAACACTAAACTTTTAATGTTCATTAAGTTGTAGTTTTTTCTTCCTGCTTAATGATAGATTCCTTTCATCAAATTCCTTTTTATAATGCCTGATTTCTAGATCTTTATTTTTAATCATCCACACAAAACCAATTCAGAGAAAACTCTCTTCTACAACTACGAACTGGTCAAGAAGGCAGCAAAGTCGTACGCCGTGCACACGTCCATCACATACATACAGACAGTAAAATACAAAACAACTCGTACAAAATGGTACGGAGTAAAAACTTAACAAGTCAGGACACAATCACTATGCATTGTGGCCAGAACAGTTCCAAAAGTTGGAAGAGACCTCAAATCAAAAGGTCAAATGTACAGATTGCTTTATGAGGGACATCATCAAACACAGTGACACACTTCAATACAGTCAACACACTCAAGCTCCTGCCATAGAAGCATGACATGCAGTGAAATAATCACCCGTTAAAGGAAGGGCTCAATCCATTCAGATCAGTGGTCATTAAAAGATGGACGTGTGCGCGGCGCAGGGAGCATCGTCCTCTGTGCCGCAGCCTCGCTGTGTAACGTTACTATGTTTTGTCCCAGCACTAATGGAGGGAGAGAGCAGTGAGAGAGATTGATTATGCAACCTGAAGTGCCACAGGGCAGCTTCAATCTGGAAGTGCTTAGACTAGCAGCCAGCCACAGTGATTCCCTCAGGGCAAATTGAAGGAGGCATGATCTGACAAAAAGGAATTTCAATTTGTTAGATGTATTCCTACAGACAAATGCTTCCCATGCTACTTATATTTTCTAGGTCCTTGCTTTTGTAGCGGTGGACAATCTTGTGTAAGTATGCCGACGAGGGAATAATTTTTGTCTCTGATCTTGATTTGTTTTGTTGTTGTCGAGCATTTTGGCTTCTTCAAGTTCAAACGGCTTAAATGATTTAGAACAAAGCAGCAGTTAATACTTTCGGAGCCGCTGATGAAACGTAAAAAGCGGACTCCTGTCCTTATCGTGAAATCTCCCTCTTTAAAACAACTTTTTTCTCGAAATGCAGAAGAATGTTAACTAGCTTGCAGCTCGGTGTTTGTGCCTGAGAGAGGTATTTTTTTTTTTATTTCTTTTTTCTTTTTATGCAATAAGATGTATTCTTCTGAAATTAGCAGGTCACGTTCATTAATCATAGAGTCTGAGGGCTGCTTTGAACTATCAGGCCAGGTCATTAAAGCCAGTCTGTCTGGGGCGCGAGCGGGCGACACGGAAACACTTTGGAGAGCGCTGGTTCACCCACAAGACATACTAATAATGACCAATGTGTGCATGAGTGTGTGCGTGTGTGTCACAGATGGCCATGTTTCTGAATGCTGCTCTCGAGCTCAGTGTGGGTTTAATTTGGAGAAATAACAACATGAGATGGGAGCAAGAAAAGGTCGCGAGGGTGGGAGAGGGGATTAGTGGTTTGGTACGAGAGGTTAGGCGTGTGTGTGTGTGTTTGTGCGTGTGTGAGTGTGTGTGGGTGCGTGCGTGTGTGTGTGTGTGTGTGTGTGCAAAGCCACTTTGTAGTGGGAATGTCAGTTTTACAAAGTGTTGTGAGAGAAAATAGGGATAGACAAAAACCTTATCGTGTTTTCTTTCTATTCCTCTTCATCCCTCTCCATTCCTCTTCATCCCTCTCCATTCTTTCCCTCTGTCTGATTTGCGGTCGTCCTCACAAACACCGGAAAGTGAAATCCTACCCTCTGATCATCCCTCCAACACGGATAAAATGTGTTCCCATTTAAGGTGAAGCTCACCGAACCGCTCTCTGTGTAGCTCCCTTTTTAAAACCAACTTAATCAGGCAGGAATTCGGTTTATTAGGGTCAGGGACACTGGGGGAAACTGCCTCAGTGAGAAACACAGTGAGGAAGAGCGAGACGGTGAGGACACAGATGTGTCGCATCAGGAAGCTGTCTTTATCGCAGCACTTAGGGGAAAACGGAGCCGGATGATGGTGTCCCGTCTAATTTACCTGATTAGGTCACAAGACCCTGTTGCATTGTGGGTTTCTAGTTAGTTGTAACTGCACATTAGCTAAACTTTCCAGTGACCCTGCACGCTTAATCTGCTGGAGGCCGTTGTACATCATGGAAGTTAGAGCTGATGTGGAAAATCTACAGCAGTCATTACTGAAACACCTTGTTTATTACAACTCTCTTATTTTTGTAGTTGTCGCTCTCGTTCCTGTGAATCCTAATAATTGTATTTACCTATTTCAGGTAACAGGGTGACATTTATAAAACAAGTCAGACATTATTTTGGCACAGTTGTGCTGCCTATACATCCAATATATGCTGAGAAACATTAGCATTCACTTTGAGTCGTGTTTGTGTCTCAATGAAAAATGAAAGTCCGAGATACGCTCTCCTTCCAGCTCTGTTTTTTGTCTCCACCAACTCCTGAAGGATATATCTGGCTTTTTAGCTGCTAAATGCTCCACTATGTTCACCGGCTAGTCGCCAAGTTTGGTGCTGGGCAGGTAGAGTGCAGATTAACAGCTGCTGGGTGTGTCTGAAAACAAGAATGATGAGAGCATTGAGAGCAAAGCGAAACAGTAAAGTTGTGGGTCCTAAAACCAAAACAATTAGATAAAGGAAGCTGAAAAGCTCTGTGGAGCAGAGGGGAGCTGCAGAGTAAAATAATAATTCTCCGAGGGTTTGTCACTGGAGCAAGCTCTTTCACACATACAGTAGTCATGTGATCGATTGTCAGTATGAGAATATTGATTAGTGCAGCTTTAAACCAACCGAGGACCATCTTCACAAATAAATAAGGAAAAAAAAACACAAGATGACAGAAAAGAAAGAAAAATAAAATGTGAAATGCCACCGTCAGCTGTAGTGACCAAAATAATCCTTATTCTGACCCTCACCCATCACTGCCTGCCATTATGAATACAAATTTATAGTATAAATATATAATATAATATAATTCCTCACCACACACTTTGGAGCTTTTCCTGGCTCAGGGTTGTCTCCCACAACATTTTTTTTTCGTTTCAGAAACCAATCCATCTTTTGAGAGAAGCTGCACTTTTGGTTTTACCTCCAAATAAAATCATTTAAATAATCTGGCTAAACTATTGGTTTGTTTAAACCCACCTGTTTATCTCATCTGCTTGTTTCTTGCCCAACACAACCTTTTTTTTCCCTTTTTGTTTTAATAACCAAGTAACGAGACGCCTGCAGTTACTCTGGTGAGCATCTCATCATCACCATTAAAAGATGGACAGGGAGAGTAGAGACAACACCTAATTAGCATAAATACAAACGATGCTTTAACTATAGCTGTTCATGCTGTTATACACTACATATCCATTTCTTTTATTTCCTCACAACTCAGTAGATGAGGCAGATGCATCACACGTGCGGAGATGGTGTCACAAAACGAGCCGATCACATAACGTTTCTCACTTATTTCAGGTTACGTGGTGACTCGACTGTTGGAGTCGTGCGCTGTTGGAAAAAACGATTATGGTTCAGTTTTCCTTTTCTCTAACTGAAATGTTATTGACAGATTGATTGAAACATGTTTCATGTGATGATTAGAGGGAAGTATGAGCTCCTGGCAGGAGTTGACAGAGTACCTACAGTATCGGCTATTATTCGGCAAATTTACAAAAGAAGCAGTGATTAGTGAGTCATGCAGGAAACGAGAAATATATTTACACAAAAGGAAAAGTTTGAGTTGCATATCTGATAACGGCTGGCTGGAAACACCAGGGGACTGTCTGATATACCTGAGCAGCTGAATCCAGACACGACGATTTCAGGACTCCATTTAGTTGCCAAATACCTGGATATCCCCTTATATACTGTATATCGGTCAATTTCCTCTGCTGTGAGCTCTATTACAGCTTCAGTTCTCTGGGGTTTGTCTCTAGAAGCTTCACAGTGAGAACATGTTTCCTTTAGCAAAGCCAGATGGCTTTGGTGGCTGAGACGATGACAGCAGCTCTTTCTCTCTCTCTGCCTGCCGTAATAATGCCATCAGGGTTGCAGCTCGAGTTTAACGTGCTGGTCACGTACGACACTTTAATGCCCCGCGGAAACTCGCATTTTATCTGGCTTGTTGTGACCCGCTGATCCTGCTGCTTTGATGACCTGCAGTAACTCTCCGCGGCAGCACTTTTTGGCAACTTGAAGCTACACGTGCGAGGGTGTTAATCCAGAACTGTTGCACTTCAAACACATTGTTCTCCATTAAAAACGCTTCATCTATTCCACTGAAGAACCATTAGACACGTTTCTCTGGAGCTCCTCTCTTTGGTGTGAAGAGAAGGCTGCTGCAGGGTCAGCGGAGTAAATCACTGATCGCTAAGGTTTATTATTAGGAAACCAATAAATTACCTCTAATAGGTGCTTCTAATGAGGCCCAGGATGTACTGTTTTGCCCTACAGTCAAAACCTGAAAGAGGTTTTGTTCTCCATAATCTGTGGATAGTTATTTCTTCACAAGTGAGATAATAACCATAATACTGAAGATGTATCTTAAAGCTGCATTAATGATCTTTTTTTTTAGTTTTGGCTGCCTGTAAGCACACCACGGACATGTTATCGTGCCGTAAAGTTAATAAGGCGAACAATTAGGCATTTGAAGTCGTGTCTCAGACCACCTGACCTCATGTTGTTGACGGGATATGCAGCGTATTTCTGTTGTATTTGTTTTTTTGGGGTTTGTGTGTTTTTTGAGTTTGCATCGTCTCTGAAGCTGCAGCATGTTTTTCCAAACGGAATTTTTTTGGGCTGTCACAGCGCTCTTGCCCTTGTCGGCCAACGTACCCACTGCTCCATTATGTTCACCATGCTAGTTTCTAACTAAGTCGGTTCGTCGTCACGTCTGCCTGCTGCGGCAAAAAACAAGGCTGATGAGAGCAGTGAGAGCGAACCAAAACAGTAAAGTGGCCATAAAACCAAAACAATGAGCTTAAAGTTGCTAAAACGCTCTGTAAAGCTGAGGGGAACTGTCAAGTCAGGTGATTTCCTGAGGGTTTTTCTTTTCAAGCGACCTCTTTCACATTACATGTAGCTATTTGATCCACTGTTTAACCTGTCCCAAATCAGTTTTATAAGCAGGCAATCCTCACATTTGATCTGTAACCAGACAATTTGAAACATTATTTGTTTATAAATAAATAAATGATTAATTGATTTATAAAATTATCATCTGTTTTCTGTTGTTCGATTTGTCAATTAACCTGAACAATCCTAAATAATACAGCTGAGGCTGATGAGAATGTCATTTTGCAGGTGTGCAATAATAAACCAGAAATATTGGACGAATTGAAATGTTGACCTGATGGTGGTGATGGATGAAAAGTCGGAGGGTCACAAAGGTCCGTAGGATTCACCCTCTGGGGACCGTGAACATCTGTACAGATAAGATGTTTCAGTCTGGACCAGAGCGGAGGATTAACCGACGGAGTGAGAGTTGGAGTCGAAGCCAACTCCACCTCCTGCCTGATTATTCCTCTCACCCCACCAGCTTCTCTTTCACACTTTCACTTCTCTCTCGTGCTTTCCTGTCTCTTACTGGCCTGAAAGAATGTCCGACACCTCCAGGCTCAGATGCTGTCAGTCGGTTAATAAGACCTCCTGGTGGTCACACAGATTCACTCCTCTCCTCACCATCCTCCTCCAGGCAGTGTGGTGTCCACACCTCTGATTACCCCGGCCCCCTGTGTGTGCGTGTGTGCGTGTGTGTGTGTGTGCTGAAAAGGTGTCAGAAATTGACAAAGATGGGGTGTATCTTGTGTGTTTTTGTGTGAGAAAGGATTGTGAAAAAAAGAAAGTAGGAAAAGGAGCAACAGCATATGTGTGCGCACATGTGTGCGTGTTCAGGGGTGTTTGGGTGGGGGGCCTCCCCACCAATCTGAACCGAGGCATGGGACCTGCTATCTGTTTCTCATTTCCAGTTTTCCAGCAGTGACAGGCCTCAGAGTGGAAACTGGCACTAACGAGCAATTACATCCTGCCTGCCTGCCAGGGATTATGGGATTACAGAGTGACCGGGCTGCAGTCTGCGCCCTCTTTCTGCTCTCTCATTTTGTCATTCCCTCGCTTCCCTTTGTTCACTTTATCTCTGCTTTTAGACTTCTCCCATTCAGTGGTTCAATTTATCTTTTTTCTTTCCCCTGGACAATAACCCATTCTCTATTTTTAATTCTCCCGACTCTTATCGTGTGATTTATTTAATTTCATTATTATCTCATTCTTTCTATCGCTCCTGCTCAAGCTTTTTTTTTTTCCTTTGACTTTGTGGCTGCCTCGCGTAGTTAAGCCATGCTGTCGTTAACCTCTGAGGAGTGAAATTGTTTTAGTCGGAAAGGGGAAGAGACATCACAAAAAGACATTTAATGTGTACAAAGCTTTGAATGAAGCCTGATGAAAGATAAGCAGCAGCAGCAGGAGGAGGAGGAGGGGGTGACACCTTCACGTCATAATGATGTCTACAAAACGTCCAAAATCACAAATTTGTCCCAAAAGACTTTTTGTTCACTTTCCCCTCAGATAAGAAAAAAAAAAAAAAACATTCAACAAGTCAGCATTTGCCTTACACCCTTAAGCCTCTTTTATGAGATATTTCTGAAAAGATATTAAACTCTGTCAAAAAAACCCGCTACAAAACAAGATTAAGCAAAGTTACAAAACAGGTTTTACACGCTGTTCTGGATGCATATATGCAGAGCTTTGGGGCACATGTAAGTACAGCAGATATCATCACGCTTTGTGGGACCTCCGCAGGTTTCTCAGTGTCTGGTAGTGATCAGGCGGCTCTCCTGGTGTTCTGCCTCTCTCTCCTGCGTCTCCTCTTACACTGCAGGTGTCTTTTATTGAGCCAGAGGTGATTTACTGTACTCTTGTTTTTCTCCTCGCTCCTGCAATCAGGCACCGCGGTAGTGACAGGTTGAAGCTGGAGGTCAGATCATTTCACGTACATGCACGCGCACGGCAGAGAACAGAGCGCGTCTCTAATAGGAGGTCATTATCGGAGAAGTTTGGCCTTTGGAGGGAGGCGGAACACCAGAGAGCTCGGAGCTTTCTTTTTCTTTTTCTTTCTTTTCAAGGTGAGAGGTTTATGGAATCTGTGTGGGCAAAGCTCAGCTCTGAGGATGTAATTGTACATTGTAGGCACCAAGATCACTAATCAGAAACATGTTTGTTATGTCGCCCTTTGTTCTTAGCAAGGGAGTGCGTCTCTTAAAAATAGCAGTATTAATAATAATCTGAATTACATCTTTGATGGTAATATGCAAGGAATGATTGCATTATTCTATAGACTAACAAAGGCAGAGCAGTCACAGTGTAAATATGCTAGTCTTATCTGGAGGGCAGTCACTGCAAGGTGCTGAGAGTATCAAAGACTCTAAATTGATAAAAGAGATATCGGCACACTTAGATGTATGCAGTGTTGCACCTTCAGTACAACACATACTGCAAATTCTACGTGGTGAAGCAGATTTAAAAATCCGTATTTACTGCAGGTTGAAATCAGAGGATGGTTGTAGGATGAAGCTTCAAATGCTGCCAACGATAAATAAAAACTCTCTTCAATCCCTGCTTTAGTGCACACTGCTGCTTCGTGTTCATGAGGAGTAAACTGATGTTACTTTTGTGCTGGAGACCTCTGTTTTAAATATGATACCTTATTATTTTACCTCATAAATATCCCCCAAACAAAATCCACTTCCAGCCTCTCTAAGCACTTAAACAGTATTTGTAAAAGCAATTCAGAAAAGCAGAAGAAGCTCCTGAAGAATAGTAGCAGGCTCTGGCTTCATGGGTTGTACTTGCTTCAGGAGGACTTTCCCACTTAACTAACTGTGAACAACAACTGGAGCACAGAGGACCAACAATGCAAATGGAAGGTGACAAGAACTCCACTCTTCCTGCCGCAGACATCCAGCCTGATGGACAAACCAGAGGCTTTAATCAGCCAAAACAGGAACAAACACATGCTCGGCTTTCTAAACACACGCATGCACGCTGTTGGGTCTGAAACTGTGATCACACCATCAGTAGGCTCGTGGCAGTCTGGAGCTCTTCATGACCAGTGTCCCACTTTATCCCCCCCCCCCCCCCCCCCCCCCCGATTTCCCCTCCCACCTCATGCCCGAAAAAGGCTCGAGGGCGTCGGGCTGTAAACAGCTCCAGAGCGCCAGAGTGAAATGAACCAGCAGACAGGCCCGCGTAGACTCCCAGCTCGCTGATCTAAAAGGGGCTAAACACTCCCAGCTGTGGTGTTAGGGACTCAGAATGGCACCTCTGCTGAGAGCCAGCGAGGATCTGTATTCCTCCGTCCCGCCTCGCACTGTTTAAATCAGCTCAGAGACGGAGGGAGATGGAGGGCTGAGGAGTCGGCACAGTCTGGTTTTAGGTTGCAGTGGTGGCGTGCACTCTGTCTGTATGGCTGATTTATGCTCACTTTGTCTCCTCTCGTCCTCTTGTTCCCTCTCCCGCCCCTCAGCGTCTTTAACTTTGCTTTGCCTCGACTGGATCTCTTCGGCTGGAAGACGCAGGATTGCATAAATGCATCAACAGGTTTTATCGTGACCTGTGATCTGTAACCTTTTGTCAGTCTTCCATCTCGCTGCACAGACACAACTGCTGGGATTGTTTTTGACTGTTATGTAAACAGGGTACGCTACGTATCGTCGAGAACTTCCAAAACACGCGCTTGAATACGATCAGAGCCGAGGTTATACAAAGCCCGTTGGAGATGACAGATGTGGTTTCAAAGATGCTGGAGGCATCTGTGGGCAGAGGGTTGTCTCCAAAAATTGGTCGTCAGATTTAATCAGGTCAGACATCGTTGCTGAAGATGAGTTTATTAGTACACTCATTTTACTTGTATAGCATTTTTCAAAACAGAAGTATTTTACAGAGGAAAGGCACGTGAAGCGGGGAGTAAAGGAGGCGGGCAAGACACGAGTGTACAAACAGTAAAATACGATGCACTATGCCCTTTTGAAGACTTTGCGGAAGGATTAAATGGGCGAAATATCTTCCCAGCAGTCAGAACACTTTACAAACAATGAGTCAATTAATTGGACACATCTAGCAACTTGAAGATGTTCTATTGGGCTGTGGACACATTGTGATGGGCACTTCTCACTGTTTTCTCCCATTTTGAAAGTCTTAACCAGTGCTTCCCAACCTGGGGGTGGGCGTCCCCACACAGGGGGCGAGATCAACATTAGGGCTAAGACAAAGGAAAGACAATACACACTTTCTTTCTAGACATTTCTCGAATCTTTCCTTTCCCTTAAGCTTTTTTCTTGTAAATGACTGTGTTCTATTACCTCTACATACCTCTAAAAAGCATTAAAATCAATTAGAGGGGAAAGAAACCCTTAAAACTTAATGACCTCATCTTACGGGATGTGAGGTGGCTCCGCAGCCAGCACAATCCTGCACACTGCACGTACTATATATAAACATCTGCATCCCTGATACTTCTTATCACCTGTCCTGAATCTCTGTGGTTTTTTGTCTGGGACCTCCGCGAAGTGCTCTCGCTATGCCTGGTTCCCCCTGCTTGTACCTCTGCTGCCACAGGAATAACCCTGAAGAATGCCTTTGACAAGTGTATCGCAGATGTTGCCTTTTGTTGCCGGACTGGAGCTGTTTGCATGGATGTATGAACCGACAAGCCAACACTAGCCACGCTAGCTGGCAGCAAACACTGGTGTTTTACTGAAGCAGCAACAAACACGTCGTCCTCGTGCATTGAGGACGTGATTTATGTGACATGTCGGCTCGCTCAGGGGCCCACGGGGCTGTTTTGATTTTTACAGTATCTGGACAATTGTGGAGGTATAGACATCATATTGCCCGCATGTTGTGCCTTTTAGTTTATGTTAAACGTTTCAAAGGGAGTTCTGGGAGGAGGAAAGTTGACAGAGTGAAGCCTTGTTCTTGTTCTTACATTCCTCTCTTTCTCTCACTCTCCAGGTGGGACCAGATGGAGGGTTCGGAGGAAGGATAGACAGGAGATTACCTCTGTAATGTCAGCAAAGGCCAAGGTTTGTCAGAAACGGACGTCATTGCCCTCCTTCTTCTTCTCACTCCTATCTTCTGTCACTTTTACTACACTCCATCTCTTCCTCCATCTCTGTCTTTTCTCACGCTTCGTATTTGTCGTTCTTGCCATATAATGAAATCACCATCACTGCAAATAACCCGGCATTATCATTTTTCACTTCCACTCTACAGACCACTATAACCCAAAGGATGAGTTATGTGTAGGTATATAAATTGTTAATGAAATCCATCCCAAAAAGGCTCAGAACTGAGCTTTTCATAAAACCATGTCAGCGGCGAAGCTTTTATCGCTAAATTCTAAGCCAGTGGACGAAGTGTGAGCCAGGGCAGAGAGAAAGCCGAGTTATTTGATTTAAGTATATCTGAAGACTAAGTGAGATCCCGTTTGATGAAATAGGCTTAACACAAAGTGCTGCTATAGCTCGTTTGAAGGGCCTTTGAAGAGCTGTGTGTTTGAATGTGTTCTTATAAGTATTATCTCATTTTCTTTATCTATTTCTATATCTGTAAAGTACTCTGTCATCTTAGTTTTGTTATTAAGTACATGGTCGGCATGGAAGCAAAAGACCAAACGCCAAATTCCTCTGGTGGTCACCATCTTTTCTTTGTCAGAAAAAGTAGAGAGCTCAAAGCCGACAGCAGAAGCACTTTGTAAATCTTAGTTTTCTAGAACTAAGTAAGAACAAAGCGTCATCAAACATCCACTTAAAGATCAACGTCGTGTCAGTCGGCAGATGCTGAGCATAGCAAGAAGACTGAAAACAGAGGGAAACGGCTAACCTGCAAGTTAACACAAATACAACTATCGACACTTCTAAAGCGCTCGAGTTAAAATCGTGTTTGCTAATATGAGGAACTAGACAGCAGGACTGCACGCCACTTACCTTTTTGTAAAAGTAATTGGGTACAATACATTGCTAATGCACTTAAAGCAACACAAATCAATATTTCAGTATTAACAATGGATCAAATGTGTGTAACATGAAAGGTGTAGCTCCCTCAGAAGTCAACAGTCTCACCACGTCAGCTTCAAGGTGTCATGTTTGATGCCCTGCCAACGAGCTGCCAAAAAAAGCAAATTAATGCAGACGAAAGAGTTATCAATTTAATAAGTAATAACATAATAAGTTTATAAGTGCTTATAAAAAGTACCAGTGAATGAAAACGTATTAATTACAGAAGTGAGAATAATAACTTAATTTCCATGTCCTGGTGGCAATGCTTAGCTCAATTCATTCTTGTGTTCTGTGGAGGAACTTAAGTCCAGGTCGATGTAACTGCTTCTGATCTCTAACTGATACACATTGCGCCTGTTTTACCCATTTTAACTGTTTAATATTGCATATTAAATGGATATTATGCTCATTCATTTTGTAGTGTGCAACAGTTGTATGTGTCTGTTTGTTCTGTGATTTCTGTGAAACAATGTTCACGCTGCCCTCTTGGCCAGGTCACTCTTGAAAAAGAGATTTTAATCTCAATGAGGCTTTTACCTGGTTAAATAAAGGATATATATATATATATATATATATATATATATATATATATGTTCATTATGCACATTTTTTTGCATGTAAGAAAGTCAGTAAAACGAGTCCCTCAGATTTGCCAGCTAACGTGATGTTTGTCTCCTGTAGGTGCTGCTGTGGGTGCTGCTGTGGGTGCTCCTCTCTCTGCTGCCTCTGGTGGAAGGAGCTCATGTGAAAGCTGGTGCTGCTGGTGCTGCTGGTGGTGCTGGTGGTGCTGCTGCTGGTGCTGCTGGTGGTGCTGCTGGTGCTGCTGGTGGTGCTGGTGGTGCTGGTGGAGGATCAGACTCGGGCCACACCGCGGGGCTGCTGGCAGGCCAGGAGGAGCGAGAGCTTCCTGTGACGCTGCCAGAGGTGGTGGAGGACGAGGAGCAGGAAGGCGACAGTGAACCTTACTCCACTTGGCACGCGCCATATGGTACTGAGGCTCTTATAAAAGTGTAATTTACAGCAGCTCTGCGTTATAGGACAGTATGAGAGTGGAAAGAGCGCGGAGATCTGCTTTGTGTCTTAATCATTAAAATATATTCACAGGAGATTTAGGATATTCACAAGTCATTTTAAGTAAAAACGTAGAAGTGATAGATTTACAAGAATAATATGGAAGCCAATAAAGGACTTTATTAAATGATAATGTAAAAATTAAAATGCAATAATCCCTGCATTTGCGTTTTAATTTTCACATACTCGTATTAGAGTTCTATGACCATATTAACATGAAAATGGAAAAGCTGTTAAATCGTTTAATTTTCAAAGTTGTACCTTGCTGTACAGTGGACAACATTTACATGTTAATGAAATGAAAATACAATATGAACAATTGCATGATTTTCCATTCATGCAAGCCATATTTAAAGGTTCTATATACGGCATAGAGAGCAATAATATAGCAGTAAAAGAGTATTTGCTGTGTAAAGATATAGTTGTGTATGTCTACCTGAGCAGAGTATGAAGTCACACTCAGTTGTAATCAGATTCTCTCTGTGCTTTGTTTAGTAGCCGGTCCGGCCGCGCGTGCATGTTATTGCATGCGCGTCCCAGTATGTCTGGGTCATGGCCGCAGCGCCGCACTGCGCTCATACCGCTCATAACGGCGTCCCGACCCGGGGCAATGTCGCAGTCACCGGAGGTTAACACCGTTAGCTCTGTTTGCGATTGAGAGCCGTGCAGAGGAAATATCCCTCAATCATAGAGATTGATATGATAGATGCGCTCTGAATTCCTTAGAAAACCTTTTAAGTCAAAATGAAAATTGTTTCATTCTCATTTTAATAAAGTCCCCTATGGGCTTGCGTAAGATCATTTGCGTGTTATTGCTCTTAATTTCGTGAATAAGTATTGTTACATTATTGTAACTCTCTCTCTTTCCTCTCCATTTTAGACCCCTTTGTAATAGAGGAGGTGGATGACCATCCCAGTAGTCGCTGGGTGGGGCGCTCTCCACGCTCCTCTGACCCCTCACAACCTCCCCCCAAGGGTTCGCCAAAGAAAAGGAAGAAGAGGAAGAGGAAAGAAAAGGAGGAAGAGGTAGAGACAGGAAAAGCAGGTAGAAAGGGTAAAGGTAGGAGCAGGCAGCCGAAGCAGAGCAGCAGGGACTGCCGTGTGGAGAAGAGAGAGATGAAGGTTCGGGACCTGGGCCTGGGCTTTGACTCTGATGAGATTGTCCTCTTCAAGTTTTGCGTTGGCTCCTGCCAGTCTTTAAGAACAAACTACGACCTGGCACTGAAGGCGCTGCAGGAGAACGGCTCGCTGCCCCGGCGCACCGCCCGCAAGGTCAGCAGCCACCCCTGCTGCCGGCCCGACCAGTACGAGCCGGTTTCCTTCATGGACGCCCAGACCACGTGGAGGACCATCCAGTCGTTATCAGCCGCCAGCTGCATGTGTATGGGCTGAAGACTTGAAGGAGGGAGAAGGTGACGAGGAGGGGTCACCCATCCTGAACAGAGAGCAGGGTAGAGGCTCAGGGTGCGGAAGGCCTGGGTGCAGCGAAGAGCCAGAGGGCGGCGCTGCGACACGCAGAGCAAGGAAGTGACGGAGGCCATTTCCTGTGGTGTCGTTCCTGTTGAGGAGGAAGAGGTTTGGGTGGACGATTGAGGGTCAAAATCTAGGACTGAGAGGCAAGTCATCAGGGAATCACAGTCTGGATTTATTGTTGCGTCTTCAAACAGTGAATCACTTTCAACTGAAAAACTGGTAACTACCACGAGATACACCAGACCAGTTAACACACATTAAAGAGACTCTATATGTGACATTTTTTATGGGCAAGACCTGAAGGCTGATGCTCAAGAGATATAAAGAAAAGACACAATTACAGGACTGACAATGTGTTTAAGACTGATATGATGTTCACTATCATTCACAGTGGAGCCAGCTCCTCACAAAAGCTATGTCATTATTTTCCACATAAAAACAGGGACATTGCATTGTATCGTTTCCATGTTCAGGTGAACTCAGCCAAATGGATGCCATGCATCTTCATGTATTACTGTATAAAAGTAACCTATATTTATTTCTGATAAATTATTTATTTATTATAGCTTCATATGAGAGCTGTTTTTATTAACTCTGTATTGTAGATAAATATCTATTTATTGCCGAGATTTAGATTTCATGTTGACAGTTATTTCTACTTCTCGCTTGCAGTACGTACATTTATTTAAATCTTTTTCAAAAGGTGCTCATTTTCACATTTATCCGACGCCTCATGAATCTGGTCTAGACAGCTGTTACTGGGCAGAATTAGATTGGATGCAATAGAGATTTCTGAAATGAATGATTTTAAAATACAGAAACAAAAAGCTCAGATGATCTTTTACATGTTATCCCAGACAGACTTGTAAAAAAAATCTTAATAAATGACAAACTGACCTACATTGAAATGATGTGGTATGCTTAATAAAAACATTTTTTTCTCAAAAGCACCTCACTTTTCCACAGCATAATGGAAACAGACAGTCAGTCTTAATGTCCAGAATGTTTGTACAGCAAAACAGTTAAATACTAAATACTACAGGACCTCAATATTCTTAAAGCGGTGATTTCCATTCAGTTACAAACTCCCAGTATGTCACATTATTATTATTATTATTATTATTTTATAAAGTTTTCTTTATTTTTGTATGGCATTATCCTCTAAGGGAATAAAGTTTTTTTTAATATACATCCTGTTATCATTGTTTACTTCACTGATTGAGCTTGAAAATGACTTCAGAGGTTTTCTCCGAGTGACCTCCAGAATGATGTTTTTGCTGTAAGCAGGATCAACAATTCAACTTTTTTTCTAGTTCAAAATAAACAGGACTTTTTATGTTGCAGAGCCACCTGCTGGTCTGAAATGTGAATCCGGTTCGAACTGAAAGACGTCGCTCTCCTGCCATCTGTCTGTTCAACTGAGAATATTTGCTTTAAAGATGATTTCTTGTTCTTAAACCAGTAGGACAGGAACAACTCTTCTTTATTTCTCTGCACAGACACACCGACACATCCAGTAAACACCACATGCCATACAGCTCACAGCGACAGTATTTTATTCTTCGTTTAAAAAAAAAAAAAAAAAAAAGGTGATCCGTTCATGTTGGCAGTTATCAAAACATTATTTGTATTATAAAACAAGATTCAAAATGTCAACATTCAGTTTTTCCTGCATCATGCAACACAGGCACAGAGTAGATTAGCAGCATGTAGATAAACAAAAGAAGTCAAATCAAGTGTAACAACAACACATGATGAATAAACATGTATTCACATATGGATTCATACAGTGCATCAAACTCTTAGAGTGTCACAACTTTTACTTGTACCCATGGGGTATGAATATATTCTGTTTAAATTTCCAAGTTTGGAAGTTTTTTTTACAAATGTCAGCAGAGGTCTTATTACAGAGCAAATCATATTCCACTACAATTGTAGTTATTGGTCGATTCCATTTGCTTGGGGACACTGGAATAAAGATGTTCAGCAGCTTTTTTGTTTTGTTTTTACCAGCACCCATAGTGAGCCCAAAGAAAATCACCATCTGTGATACCCAATACCAATACCCACATTTTCTGGTTTATAAGAAAAAGATGTTGGAAATGCAACTGTTGTACTTAACCTTAACATTTCACATTTAGAGAGCTCCGTGCTGCAGTTTAAACCACGAGAGCCGCTTGATCCAGTGCTGATGCTGAGATGATTCCAGTCACAGTTAGTTGCTAAGTGTTGTTTCAAGTGTTTCATCCATGTATGGCTCTTTGGCGTTTCAAACTCATCAGAAGTGATCTTATAGTGTAGAGGTTTTTACTGGCAGCTTACATTTTTCTCACAGTTGAATTAAAAAGTAGCATTCTGCTGTGCATTTCTAAACTGATGTTTGGCAGTTAACAGATGCTCATCAAAGGCATCGCGCTGCGTCCTGGAGACGACTTGGCCGCCGCCTCCTATGTGGAGCCAGCTGCTGCCTCCTCCTCACACCCGAGGATCGCGGTCGACTCGACGCTGAACGGGTGAAAGTTGACCCGTGCGGTGTCGTACTCCCACGCTTGCCTCATGGCGAAGTCTGTGAAGGTTGTATTATTGATGGACACCGGGGGTTCCGCACCGTTCCTGAAGCTGGCTGTGCGTAATGACGCGTAACTTGTGTCATCGCTGTTTAGAGACGGAGGGGAGTGTTGACCTGCTACCCAGCCGATGTTGTCACCACGAGCGTCCTTGATGTGGACCGCTGTACTCTTCAGCTTCTTGCAGCCCTTTAGCAGCAGGTTCTTCCGGCACAAAATGTACACCCAGGGGTCTAATATGGGGTTGAATGAGGCGAAGCGGATCGCCAACAGGTCGCTCCGGTAGTCAGGCTTCCCTCCAGCAGAGATATACGCAGGGTCGTATAGCTGGTTGACGAATATTCGCACCTGTCAGATAGAAATATAGTGTTTTAATATCACATGACATAGAGAGCAATAACTATATGCCATGCAACGTGCGCAAATATTGTAAAATACAGAATACATTAAAGGAACATAAAAGCTGTCCTTACCACTAAAGGAATGGAGCAGACCAGGAACACGATGGTCATGAAGATCAGAAGCCAGAACATTTGGATCTCCGCTGCGGAGGTTACCGACGGCAGCCGGGGGAAGCGGCACCGTGACCCTCCCCGCTCACACAATGTCTTCTGGTTCATCCCCACCAGTGACCTGCACACCGCCAAATTACACAAAACGGTCACTGCGATCAGCACCACCATCACGCCGCCGTACAAGAAGGAGTAGCAGGCTCCGAGTGAATCCATCGCCCTCCAGTCCAGAAAGCACCAAGTCCCGGGAAAGTGCCTGACGTGCTGCCCGAAGCCAAAACTGGGCATAATGCACAGTACGATGTTAGCCACGTAGGTGGCCAGGAGTGCAAAGCGCGCCATTGTCCGGTCTATGTGCTGGGAGTAAAAATACGCATGGTTTATGGCCAAGTATCGTTCCACAGCCATGGCGCACAGGATGGACATTCCAGCAGAGCCGAAGAAGAGCATGGAGAAGGAGAAGAAGTGGCAGAGCAGCACTCCTCCGGGCCAGCGGTTGGCCACATATGTGGCGATCACCACCGGGCTGGTGAAGCAAGTTCCCAGCAGATCCGTGATGGCCATCCCGCACACCAGAGTGTAGAACGTGGTTTCTTTCTGCTCCTTTTTGGAGATGCACAGCACGACTATGGCGATGAGGTTCCCCAGGACTCCCACGGCGAACATCGTGGCTGAAGTGACCAGAGACTTGGACTCCAGCCAGAGCGCACTCTGGTTGTGACTGAGAGCGAGAGGCGGCAGCGGCTCAGAAACATTCGTGTCCAGTTCTCCAAAGGCAAGAGTGTCGTTGATCATTATTAAAACCAACAATGCACAAGGGTTACAGTGAAAGAAACCTTCTGTTTTGTTTAGAAAACTTGATCTGGGAATTTAGAGTGTGAGTCAAAAATAAATCCTTAACTGTAAAGTTACATCCTGAAATATCCCGTTTCAGACGGAGCACACAGTTCTTTGCATTGAAGTGCTTCTTCTGTTTAGTTTCCAGCAGTGGGTTGGTCTCCCGATGCGCCCACATGAAGGTGTGCCTGCTCGTGTTTACACCGCTCAGTGCTGCGGGTATTTAAGCTGTGTGCTTATGTCAGGAGAGTGACGTGCGGGCTGTGAGCTCAGCGAGCCAGGTTTCCCAGGATCACATTTCTACCGCCAGAGAATTAATATTCTGTACTTTTTTATTGCTGGCCATTTATCAGCCTGAGAGGTCGAATGCAACGTTAAACACAGCAACCGACCTGTCAACATCTGATTGCATCTAACAACTTCAAACATTTAAAAACCTGCTTTTGTACATTTAATTAAAACATAAAGACCATCATTTCTGCATGAATTTGCTTTATCTTTGCTCACCATTAAGCTTCAATGATAAAAACTACAATATATATTCTGGGTTGATAAACACATATGGAAGGTCCCACTGTGTAACTGAGACAATGCAACATGTCTATGATTGAGAGAATCCACTAAATGATGGTGAAAGCTGCCTGTTGTTCAATAGGCTGGACGGGTTCATTTGAAGAAATAAAATAGATCTGTGTTACCATATAAGATCCATAATTACAAATAAAGACATCAGGTCATAAAACCTAAACTTCAGCACCAAGGTCAGCGCCTTAAACACAATCAGCACCAGAACAGAGACAGTCATCAGGCTGCTGCTGTTTCACACCACACACTCAGCATCTAACCATTTATTGATCGCCGTGTGCCTGATTGAAATTGCAATCGATGGCACGCCACTGACCATAGGTTGAAAGGGCACGAAGTAATCCATTATTTCACCAGGTGCTCAATTGAGAAAGTGATATATCCTCCACACCAGTAAGGATCCATACCTTCAAAATATGTCCAATGCACCGCCAAATGTATTTCTAGCCCCATTTCTGATATAGTTGTAATCCTGCTTGCATTTTAATGTCAAAATAGAGCACACATGATGGAAATAAGAGCAAATTAAATCAAATCACATCTATTTATTGCTTTACAAACCCCTTATCTTTATCTGTAGACTGGTTTTGACTGGTATTGTCACAGGCGTGCGCAACACAGTTTCAGTAAGCCTAAGAGAAGGAAACACTATCAACAATTAATTCAGTGAGTTTATTTTATTTTATTTTTTCCCCCTCTGCCTTTTAAAATAAATCAATATCAGCAATGTAGAACACATAGAGAGATTTTCTATTCAAACTCCTTTTGAAAAAAGTTTTGAGGGTTGAGGCTTCTCTACGCTTTGTCTTTATAGAACATGAACATAACACTGCTGACAGCCCAGATAGACTGTGAATTATAATGAGGACAAAGCACTATAAAGGTGTCTGTCAAGTAGAGCCATGCTTTCTATTCACTTTCCAGATGGTTTATTTCTGCCCATGGAGTCGTGGGTAATTTACTTCCTAAATACGTGCAATCTGAACCTATTAAGCCCTGGCCCGAGGAAAAAACACCCTAAATAACATATTCAAAATGAATCAGCATTAGCTCCTCAACCATACGGCTTTTATGCATATGTCTTGTCTCCTTTGAGAGGTAAGAAGGTAAGGAATATGAATCCATTGTAAGTAAACCTATATCTATTACCTTGAGAGTAAATGGAGAGGCAATAAAGGAAACAGAATAGTATATAATATAAATTTCAAAGGCAATATCACCATTATAACAAAGATCCCATTGATAATGATGCAACTGAATGTCTTCTCCTACTTTTATACTACAACTATAACTGTACATTTGATGAAAATGCACAAAAATACATAAATCTCCCCAGAACATTGGAAAAGATATAAACACAATGCATATTGATTGAAGAGCTCCATGCTATACAGGCGGATACATGGATAATGCACGGCCCCACAGTGGTGTATGAGGTATCCACAGATGATTCTCAAACAGATGAGTCCGGTGATATGAGGCTTGTTAGTGCCGGAGCTTATACAGTCACCACGTGGCCACGAGCAGTCAGAGCTCCCACCAGTGAAAGTCCGGTGATTGTCTAAGATGGCTGACTGCCGGCCCAAACGTCCCTCTAGTACCGTAAGTAACTAGAGTCTGACGTTTTTTGGGTGAAAATAACATATGGCTTGGTGAAATATTTCGGCAAGAACATCTATATCAGTGTGACTATGACACATGAAGTTTGGCTGCTTCAGAAAGCTCAGAATGTGGAGTTTACACATGTTGCACACATGGCCAGCACACACATTTATAAGCTTATAAAACACACACACACACACA
>CALSBV010009827.1:2761796-2831037 GCA_943590825.1 Bovichtus diacanthus | reverse complement strand
CTGCTCTTTGCAGACGATGTGGTCCTGATGGCATCATCAGCCTGTGACCTTCAGCACTCACTGGATCGGTTCGCAGCCGAGTGTGAAGCGGTTGGAATGAGGATCAGCACCACAAAATCTGAGGCCATGGTTCTCAGCAGGAAACCGGTGGATTGTCTACTCCGGGTAGGGAATGAGTCCTTACGCCAAGTGAAGGAGTTCAAGTACCTAGGGGTCTTGTTCACGAGTGAGGGGAAAATGGAGCGGGAGATGGGCCGGAGAATCGGAGCAGCGGGCGCGGTATTGCACTCGCTTTACCGCACCGTTGTGACGAAAAGAGAGCTGAGCCAGAAGGCAAACCTCTCGATCTACCGGTCTATCTTCGTTCCTACTCTCACCTATGGTCATGAAGGTTGGGTCATGACCGAAAGGACGAGATCGCGGGTACAAGCGGCTGAAATGGGTTTTCTCAGAAGGGTGGCTGGCTTCTCCCTTAGAGATAGGGTGAGGAGTTCAGTCATCCGAGAGAAGCTCGGAGTAGAACCGCTGCTCCTTTGCGTAGAAAGGAGCCAGTTGAGGTGGTTCGGGCATCTGGTAAGGATGCCCCCTGGGCGCCTCCCTAGTGAGGTGTTCCAGGCACAGCCAGCTGGGAGGAGACCACGGGGAAGACCCAGGACGAGGTGGAGAGATTATATCTCCACACTGGCCTGGGAACGCCTCGGGGTCCCCCAGTCAGAGTTGGTCAACGTGGCCCGGGAAAAGGAAGTTTGGGGCCCCCTGCTGGAGCTGTTGCCCCCGCGACCCGACCCCGGATAAGCGGTTGAAGATGGATGGATGGATGGATAATTTCACACAGTTACTGTCTAATAGCTCATACAAAACGTTCAGCAGCGTTTACATCCAGGAGCAGTGATTCCTCTTCTTCATCGTCTACCACGTCCATACACTTCACAAAAGCAACAAAAGCTCTCGGAACCTTTTCAAACATATCCTGTTTCCTTTTAATATATGTGACCTTTTCTAGCCGAAGACACCCACAAGTATTTTAACATATTTTGTTTAATTAAACCTTTTCTCAGGACTGTGTAAGGGTGCTCAGTCTGTGCTTTGACTGACATGATCTGTCTTGTTTTATCACAATTAATAGGGCTGCAACTAAAACTCATTTTCATTACCCATTAGCCTGCAGATCATTCTTTTCCATTCATCGTTTGGTCTATAAAGGTCTTTGAATGTCTTGTAATTTCAGTCCAAAACCCAAAAATATTTATAGTTTGATATAATATAAAACAGGGAAAAGCAGCAAATCTCCATATTTGAACCATTTTTGCATGAAAAAGTACTTTTAACAACAATTAATCGATAGTTGCCAATTATTTTTCTGTTGATCGACTACTTGTTTCAGCTCTACTTATCACTATATGGACTTTAGACCTCTTTGTGGTATTCGCTGCAAGGTGTGTATTTTCATGTGTGTGTGATGCCATTATGCAAGTCACTGAATCAGCTGCATTCTTCTTCTCCACTTCTTCTCACTCAAACCAAACAGACTACATAAAGGTTTTGGATTTAAAAAAAGATGTTAGTTATATTAAGATTAAATTGCGTTTACATATCAATGAGGGAAATGATTTCTTGTAGTGAAACCAGAGAAAAGAAAGGATGTGGAGGGAATCATGTGAGGAAAGACTTACTCATTTGAGGTAATTAACACATTCTTTGTTTTCTTTACCCTCTTTATAGAACATGAAGGGTTTGCTGAGATAAGATATGTAGCAATTGGTTTACACTTTGTTATTCCCTAATCCTATCCCTCTGCATAAATAATTCAAAATGAATCAGCCACACTTGGTTTGCAGCTGCTATTTCTCACTTTAGAGTGCACATTGAGGAACTGCTGGACTGGGAAGCAACTCTGCGGACATTAGTCTGGTGGCATGTGTGTGGGAGGATGGATAGGTGAATGGTCGGGTGGATGTGCCCTTTACTTTGACAGGATACAAGTCTGTTTCTGTCTGTAGCTCTACTGCACAGAAACACGTCATGGCAAAGGCACTGCGAGGGGGAAGAAGAGAAGGAAAGATGTAAGCAAAGACGCCATTTCAGCACCTTTGCTCTGTGTTTAAGGGCCAGAATGAAAGCTTAGCTCCATTAGCTTGTGCCAGACGGGCCAGCAGAGTAACTCAACTGTAGAGAACGATGTAGAGAATCATTGAATGGCTGTTCTCAGTGGTTATCAGCATATGTGTTAGAAGTGGACACCTACGGGTGGGTTCAGAAGGCCGTTATCATCTATTCACATGATTGCTCACCGATACGAACACAAGAAGGCGATGACCTCTCGCGGATGTAGCAATTTTGACATGCAAATGAGAAGGTCTGTTGACTTAGTACAAAGACTGATAAAGTCCGCTTATGGTGGGAGAGAAGAATAATGTCAAAAGTCAACGTTGAGTTATTTTAACAGACGTAGCCTACGCAACTTACGTAATGTACGTTACATAACAATTGCAGGCATACTTATTTGAACCTAAACCATAAGGTTTTCCTGAACAGTCACCACGTTGTTTGGATGTAACTGAGAGAGAAACCTAAGGAAAATGCGACTCTTTCCTAATGTCAGATAATCTGCTCACCTACTGGTGGGTGCAGTTTGCTCCTGCTGAAGCATTAGAGTGGTAATGAAAACAACTGATAACGGCTATTTAACGGCCTGATAACATTGAAATGGGTGAAATGTCAATAGCACAACATCAACTCAATACTAAACACCAAAAAAATGCACAAACATCTTGTGAGTCATTGTTATTTGCTTTATAATGTGATAGCAACTCACTTCCCTCAGGGCACCAACATTCACCATTTGTCCACCTAATGATAAGAGGTTTAAAGGTCATGCGGAAATAGCAAATACTGTCCTCCTGTGTCCTCCATCTCGCTAAATAAAGAATTTAAAATGTGTTCTAATCCACATTACTGGTACGAGGCATTCAAAATAACATGGTGCACTTATAACTTAAAGCTTTTAAATATCCCTTAATGCACATTAGATGGATCTTTCCATTTTCACATAATGCTGGGAAATCAATGTTGTTGCTGTTCATCTTGTGTTTATTTGAAATACAAGGGTATTAAAAGTTGTTGTGGGTTCGACAGAGCCATGTGATCCGTTGTGCTCAGACCGACCGCATGGGCTGCATTATCTGCAGTAACATCAGAGACTAGTGTTTACTATAAATGTACAGTCAGCTTAAAACCCACATGTTCCGATCCGCAGCCCGCAGGGGAACAAACTACCTCGAATTACAACTCAAATGTTAGCCGTTGACGAGAACAGCCTGACGCAGAACGTGCTGCTTTTGATCATCGGAATCATCATCCTGTTCAAGATGGAAACTTTTAAATGCTTTAAAAATTGGCTTGTTCTGCTGAGCACATTTGAAATCCAATCGAAAATTTATAGTTTAAAGGTTTGCTTTAGGAGAACACTACACAACATTTTTCCATCAGAAAGATCATCATAGGTAGATTTAAATGGACATAATCCCATCTGAAATTAGACCATGGCGTGACTTGTGATTTGACGTTTGTCTGATTTAGCTTTATGAATCAACTTGCCCCATTACTTTTTCTTCCTTGTCACTTTTTAGTTTCCACAGACTGATGGTTAGTGTATATGTGAGACTCTACTTTCTTTCTTTCTCCAGACTCACACAGATCACAGTTCATTGACCCCCCAAGATGAAAGATCACAGTGTTATCACTTCAAAGTTCATTTGGTTTAGTCAACCTTGTCTAATAACAGCGGCTCGACTGTGGAAGTACGTGCTGCCACTCATCAGGTTCTTGCAAGCTTCACACAACCGCACAGAAAGTACAGATGTGTGAAAATAATTAATAGTTTGTTTGTTGATCTGTGGAATGCATGTGTGAGTGTGTGTGTGTGTGTGTGGGGGGGGCTTATTAAAAGATAATAAGGGTGTGATGTGGCACTGCAACGAAGGAGAACCTGTTTGTTGATATTTAATTGTTTTTTTTTGCCAGTTTTGCATCATAACCTCCAGAATTAATGTTCATGATCACAACTGAATGGGGAACTTAGAGGTGCAGGCCTTGTATTTAAGACTTTAAAGAACAAAACTCTCCCCTTTTGACCTAGTAACATTTTAAAACAGTACAAAAATACCCCTGTATTCCCAAACCTTGCATATTCAACCTTTAAATGATTTGATTTTAAATACTATTTACTCGAATTTACTGCACCACTAATAATTAATAGAAATTAAATCTAACACATTAGTTCAGACAATAGAGAAAATAAAAAAGTGTCTGTATGTCATGTTTAATATATTTTGAAAATAGCGCATGGATGTATAAAAAGAGTACGTTCTCTATTTCCGGAAAGCCTTGCGTTTTGACACAAATATGACGTCACCAGTCATAATACCAGCGATTGGTCGGTGCAGCCACGAGGTCGTCCCTTCTCTCTTTTCATTGGGTGAAACTTTAAACACCCTCCCCCTGATTGGCCCGAAGCGTCGCTTAGCTATTGGCTGAATTCACGCACCGACTATTTGAAAAATCGGTGCCCGCAGCGGACACAGCGTGGAGAGGAGCTGCACGGAGATTAGGACGTAATCTGTTCACAAACAAAGGTACACTGGAGTTAAAGTTTCCCCGCGACCACATTTAAAGTGGATTTCAATCACGAAGTCAAATTGTTACCATACAGTCAATTGTTGTTACATTATAATCTCGCGAGATCGCGATGTTCGTGTTGATTGAATTAAGCACAGCTGCGCTGACGATACCTTGTTGCAGGTCAGGGAGTTAAAAACAGGGTTTTTTATTGTCTCGTGCACCATTGAATGTACATGTGCTGTTCAAAAACAAATATGAACTCTTGCGTTTGACAGAAAGTTGCTGCGATGTTATCCGGGGAGGACGGTGCCCAGCTGCAGTGCTGTGTGACCGTGGAGCAGCTGAACACCTCCGGCGAGGCCACCCGGAGGCAGGTCATCCGTAAAGCCTCCGTTATTCTGGGCCGGAATGAGTTCCAGGAGATTATCCTCCGGGTCCACGACGGGAAAATCCCGCAAAATTACCATCTGCAAGAATTCAAACTTTTTACCAAGTTCGCCAGAGATGGGAAGTGCACCGTCAAACTGCTCCCGGAAAACACTCAGCTGCTCTTCTCCAACTGCCCCCCTGACCGGCTGAACCTCTTCCTCAAAACCCTGAGCATGAAACACCAGGCCCGGCTGAGCAGCAAGCCTCTGAGCGGCCGAGAGAAGCTCAAAGCCGGTCTGCCCCGCAGCTTCGAGGCCATCAGCCCCCTGCAGCAAAAGGATATCCAGAAGGTGAATGAGCTGAGGACTAAAGTGGCACTCAAAGGGCTGACAAACCGCACTAATGGGAAGGCTGTGGCAGGCACGGGACAGCAGGTCAAAAGGTCGAGGAGTGACACAAACTTCAGCCCAGTGAGTTGACTAAACGTCCTCATCAAATTGTCTTTATCTGCACGGACACTTTCCCTCCTTGGATCGATTCCATAATCTCTTTTGTATCTATTGTGTTAAATGACACCGGCTGTGTGTTTGTTTCAGGTGAAGGCCAACCCGAGCAAGAAGCCCATCCTGTCTCTGCCATCACGTAAACTGAATAAAGAACAGGCCGCTGTCCTCAGTGCTGTGCTGAGTGGAAGGAATGTCTTCTTCACTGGAAGTGCCGGTGTGTGACGATAGCATTTTTAAAAAAAAATTTAAGTGCATCTTCATAACAAGTTTGTAATAACTAGATGTCTGGAAAAAAGATGCTCTTGCATGATACATTCTGCATAACTGACTTACGGCATTTTTCTTTGAACATTTCCTCAAGAACATCTGATGTAAATCTCCTTTCATGACACATTTATGGTGTTTTTGTTTTTCTCTGGTTGTCTGAAATTATTATAATAAAAAACAAATGTTTTTACAGGCACAGGAAAGTCCTTCTTACTGAAGAGAATCATGGGATCTCTTCCTCCAAAGAGCACGTTTGCCACAGCCAGCACAGGAGTGGCTGCGTGTCACATTGGAGGAACGACGTTACACAACTTTGCTGGTGAGTTGTTGTGGTGTGTGTGTGTGTGAGGAGATGACGACATTGCTTTTACAAAAGACTGACACAACATGTGTCTCTGTAAATGACACATAATTATTGGAGAGAGGCTCTTCTGCCACTCCAAATAATTGGTCAAATTGCTGGTTTCAGCAAAGGCCTGTCCTGATATTGGGCTGTACGATGGGACACAAAGTAGAATCCTTATTAGTAGAGTGTTTTTTTTTTTTTTTTTTTTTTTTCCCCATGACTCGTTTAGTATAAGTCGATAGTGACCAAATCCCTATCACAATTCCTCATAGCCCAAGGTGGCATGTTCAAATTGCTTGTTTTAATATGATGCCCAACAGTGAAAAGCAGCAAACTGGAACCAGTGAATGTTTCCTTGAAAAATGACTGAAGCAAGTATCAATGTTCAGCCCGAATTATTATTATTATTATTATTATTATTATTGTTGTAAACTCAAAGAAATATAATGTAAGAAAAATGAACGGTTCAGTGAGTTTAGTTTTTTTTTTTTTTTTTTTTTTTTTAACCTTTTAATGTCACTGGGAGGAAAAAGGAGACTGCATGGATTTCCGTCAACTCTCGTGACATTGAGCCACAAATTGAAACTTGACATTCTAGGAGATGGTGTTGGGATGCAATTGCTTCACAAATGAATAAATCCCTGTTTATTTTCCCACGCTGTCTAGTCTTGTAGAATAATGTGTGCAGTCTTCAGAGATCATATACTTGGCCAAATGTATAATAACTAACCCTTTTGGGAAAAACTAAAACTTGCAAACACACTCTGAAAACTAAATAAAACTAATCTCAAATAAAATTGAAAAGTCAAAACCGTTCTAACCTGGCTTTCAGTGTTTTTTTTTTTTTTTTTGTTTTGTTTTTTTTGTACCTTGCTGCAGCCTTTCGCTGCTCTTATCTGTGGTGTGTTAAATTGTTTGTGTCCCGTCTGACCGTCTGTCGCTCCACCCTCCTGTGTCCGTGTGTGCTCTCAGGGATTGGCTCCGGCTCTGCCCCGCTGGAGCAGTGTATCGAGTTGGCTCAGAGGCCCGGGGTGCTGCAGCACTGGACCAGCTGTCGACACCTCATCATCGACGAGGTCTCCATGGTGGAGGCTCAGTTCTTTGATAAATTGGAGTCGGTGGCAAGGTGAGACGGCGGTCTAAAAAAAAATAAATAAAAATATCACCTTTTTTATGTTACAGTATATCAGAAGTTTTAAGTAGAGCAGATTACAGATTGACTTCTGTTGGACAGCTGTGCTAAGGATTGCAATGATCCCTAGAACTCTGTTATTTAATAATTCTTGACATCTCAACACAATTATAAAAATAATTGTTGCTGGTGATTTGAATCGACTTGATTTCATTAAAGCTCTTTCAGAAAGCTGTTGGGAAGCTCAGACCTTTTCACTAAACTGAAACATGTTTTGAAAGGTTAAAGTAAGATCAGAGAATTAAAAGGTAAAATACGTTGCTTAAAAATGTTAACTGTCTGTAATAACCAAATCATACTCGATGTTTGCAGTTTGGCAAAATGTTAAGCTCAGTTTCCAAATGCCGAATGTGTGGACATTTTAGCTGTTACACACCTTTCAGAGACTCGACCTTTAATACCCGTTCACAGTAAAGTGTTCCTCAGAGTTGGGGCAAAGTTACTTTGAGCGTGAACAATTTGAACACATCACGTGTTTCCAATTTGATTGTGTTAGTGTATGGGTCCGGGTAGAATAAAGTTCCTGTTTTTATTGAAGCTCAGCAGCGACCTGTGAGCTATATTGTGACACATTGCAGATTTGATATTTGTTTATAGGCCGTCGCATCTTCTCCCTGCACTCCTTTAGGTCGGTGAGGAGGTCCACTGAGCCGTTTGGAGGCATCCAGCTGATCATCTGTGGAGACTTCCTCCAGCTGCCTCCTGTTTCCAAGGGAAAGGAAAAGGCCAGCTTCTGCTTCCAGGTCAGGCCAACTGTCAGAAGCGTGGAGCTGTAGTATATCTGGTGTAGTTTGTAAGGGAATTCTAACGTCTTGTGTGTCACGTATGTAAATGGAAGTCAGATCTGGGTATAATGTATTTTCAGTGCATATGCTGAGGAGGTTGATGAGAGAAGGTTGCAACTATTTTTATTTATTAACTCATTTGTTCTATGAAATGTCAGAAAATGGTGAAATGTCCAAACCACTTCCTCAAAGTCCATTTTGATGTCTTGTATGTTCAGTCCAAAACCCAAAGATCATTCAGTTTTAATGATATAAAAAAAGAGAAGCTAGAAATCTCCATATTTGAGAGGCTGAAAACCAAAGTTTCTGCCATTTTTGCATGAAAAATGACTAGGCTGATTTAATTGATTATCACAAAAGTTGCCAATGATTTTTCTGTCTGTCGACTAATCGATCAGTACATTGGAGTCTGTACTGTTCCCATGAGTCTGGAACAGAGGCAGACTATCTGCTTACTTCCTGAAGATCATTAATGGATGTTATTGAAAAGACATTTCTCATATTTCAGGCCAGGAGTTGGCGCAAGGTCATACACGTCAACATGGAGCTAATGGAGGTTCGGAGGCAAACTGACCAGTCCTTCATCTCCCTCCTGCAGAATGTGAGGGTGGGCAGGTAACGTAATGGGCATACAATAATTATTATTATTATCTTTCCTTTCGTATTGCTAATGTGATTCCAGTGCACAACCATTTATACCAATTGTACAAGATGTTGTGTTGTTGCATTTCGAGCTGCTGCTGCAGGCCTTTCAGGCACAGCAGGTCATTTTGTAGTCTACAGAACATTTGTGTCGTTCTGCAAAAAACGGCTTTACTAAAGGAAAAGTTGTCTTAATTAACACCGTTCAGGGTGACTGAGGAAGTCACCGCTAAGCTGATGGAAAGCGCCTACCACCACATCGAGAAGGACGGCATTCTAGCGACTAGGCTGTGCACGCACAAGGACGACGTGGAGCTCACAAACGAGAACAAACTCCAGCAGCTGCCAGGTCTGACGTCTTCCGTTTTTGATTAGATTTTCTTTTTTGAAACGGCTCTTTCTTTGTTTGGCTTGGACGCAGGTGAAAAATCACTGTTATCAATGGCTTTACTTGTGTGTAGAAACCTATTTCCTCTATTTTCAGTCTCAGCCAGACTCCACTTATTTTCAGTTGTATCCTGTTCTGGTACACTTTTTGTTTTGTAAAGCCATAACTGCATCAGACTTTTTATTTGTCATGATCTTTTTTTCAAACAATTTTCGTAGTTTTTATATTCTGATAACTTTACATTAGTTTGCCTGTCCCATCACATTTTCTATGTAAAACTGCCTGAATAATAAGAAATATTGTGCATGTAATAAATAAATAAAATAAAAAGTTTTTAGGCTATGTAATGAATCTCTCCTTGTCCCTTAGGTTCAGTGCGTGTGTTTGAGGCACTGGACAGCGACCCGACCCTGGTGAAGACGATAGATGCTCACAGCCCCGTCAGCAGACTGATCCAGCTCAAAGTGGGAGCTCAGGTGAGGCTGCGTGCAGCGTACTTTTAATCTCCACAATCTGCTGAAACTTGGCATGTAAACATTGCACTTCTGGTTTGTGTCGCGTTGTAGCAATAGTGCGCCCGGTTTGAGCGACGACACGCTTTGAAATGTGACGCTTGTTCTTTTTTAAGGTCATGCTGACTAAGAACCTGGATGTCGCTCAAGGCCTGGTGAACGGAGCACGAGGGGTTGTGGTGGCTTTTGACTCTGGAAAACATGGTCAGTCTATTTTATTTATGCATCTTGAAACCTATTTCAGGAATATTGGCTCATAAAAGCCAGCATAAGCTCTTAGTGGCAAGATAATTGCACATAATTACTTTAAGGGACATTAACTGGAGGATACTTTATGGGAAGGTTTTTCTTTTTTATTACATTTTTTATAAACATTGTGACAGCAGGTCAGGCCGACACGACAAATGCCTTTTAATGAAAATCCCACTCATTGTCTTTTCAGTAATAACAGTGATGGTCGATTTTCATCCATCCATGTATTGACTCATTCCCCGTTTCCTCAGGGCTCCCGCGTGTGCGTTTCCTGTGTGGCGTCACAGAGGTGCTGAAGCTCGAGCGCTGGGTGTTCAAGTCCAGCGGTGGGATCCACCTGAGTCGACAGCAGCTGCCACTCAAGCTGGCCTGGGCCATCTCCATCCACAAGAGCCAGGTGAGCATCTTGCAAAAATACTGAGACAAATGCTCACCGCAATGACATTACTTTCTCTTTTGTGGAAGATATTATTCATTGTTGCCATGGGACACCACTGTTTCTGTCTTTCTTTTGAAAGCGTGACTCACTGGATGAATGGCAATTATAATTTCATTAGCCTAAAACAAATTAATCTGTCTTTTTGTATTATATTTGTAGTCACTTCTAGGCCGTGTCTGAGCCGGCCTTGAAGCTCGATCATTGTACACATTATTGCTTGTCATTTTAGGTTATTCAACAGGTTAGGGAAGATTGGTGTGATGTCAGAGATGTACAGTATACTGTTTTTTTTTTTTTGTTTTTGTTAATACACACAAAGGTTTCAGTTTGTGTGGTCTATTATCACTGGACCAGCACAGTAGTGGGGACACAACTTGCAGACACTCTGTCTCTCTACATCTTCTAGCCATTGTCATGAAATGTTGTAGAGACATTCACAATTCACTGAGGAGACACCCTAACTTTAAAAATAAATAATAATAATAATCTAGCGCCTCCAGCCGACCAGTGTTCACTTGTCCAGTGAAATACCTCAACATCTACAGAGTAGATTGGCACAACATTTGTTGCAGACATTGATTCCCAGATGATTTCTCTTGTATACTAACTGCTTAAACGCTATACTAGAAAGAGTAGGTATGTAGACTTGTTCTACTTAATACTGCGGTATACTTTTGGTTGGCAGTATTGATTCTGGGTTATTTAGTGTCGTTTTAAAGAGCTCCTCTGTTCAGTATGCTCACCGCTATTTATACCACTATCTATCTATGTACATTCTTTTTATATTTTTTAATGTATTTTAGGGAATGACCCTCGACTGTGTGGAGATCTCTCTGGCACGTGTGTTCGAGAGTGGCCAGGCTTACGTGGCCTTGTCTCGGGCTCAGAGTCTGCAGGGTCTGCGAGTGATGGACTTTGACCCCCGCGTTGTCAGAGCAGATTCAGACGTTCTCGTCTTCTACAAGAGACTGAGGAAGGAGAGGCTGCTCATGCAGGTAAAAACAGCTCTCATTAAATACAAATAATTGCTGTGTGATCACAATGACTCATAAAAACCACAATTGAGACATAAGTCGCATTACAAAGGCGTGTTGCAGAAGACTCCCTTTTTTTTTTTTTTTCTTTTATTCACTGTTCAATCTTGTAAAATAACTTCCTTTGTCTCCACTGCCCTCTGCAGGCCTCTATGGATGAGTTTCTTGGCAACAGCAACAAAGAGAACTTTTGGTGAGAAGGTGAACTGATCTACATCTTCTGAGCTATTATGCACTGTGTGCATGAGTTATCATGTTATCTGGTTTTATTAATTTCGGGAGAATAAAATCTTCCTAAATGACTGCCATCAGTCCACCTCCTGGTTTCTGCTTTAAGCTGCAGCACTTGAAGTAACACTGCCATCTAATGGTCATGTTTTTTATGAGCTTATTTTTATGCCCTTTTTTTTTAATTTTATTATGATTGGTATGTATTCCAATAAAATTTGGTCAACTTATGTGTGGAGAATTGTTTTGTCATTGGGCCTTCTGAGTGCTGCATTTAAAATACTCTTTGTAAGCCAACATGTCTGTTTTGACTTTTTTTTTTTTTCTTTTTTAAAAAGACCTTTCCAAGCTGAATTGTATGTAGTAAAATGTAAGAGGCAGCAAAACTACAGGGCATCATTTGACTATTCTTAAATGGGGATGCTATAGTTAGTCATTTGAGTAATAAGTATACAATTAATGCAACGTTTAGTACATATTACTCAATTATGTGCTGTGATGCCCACATCTGACCCCAAACAAAAGGACGTTAAGTTATAGGTTCAATGTGCAATAACGAGCCACCTGCTCCAAACAATCTTTAATGTTCTGTTTTAGTTGTATTCGTCTGGAGCTGGTCGTCACTGCGGTCTCATCCAGCTGTTTTCTGGGGCTGTTAGTGTTAAGTTAGTTAAACTGAGTCTGTAGTTCCCCGGTGCTGTGGCTGAACTCAAGCTAACCTACCTGAAGCTACAGTTTCCCGGGGCTGCCGACAGCTGCACACTCGGGGAAAGGACGACGAGAGGTGGTGCAGGTGGTTTAATAGTTTAACACTTTGGGTAATCAAACTAAGACTCTAAACATGCTGTAATGTTTGTAATGTCCTCTGGTCTGAGGGCAGACTGGAGCAAGTGACTCACTGTCCCCTCTAGAGGAACACGTGGTATTAGACTGGACTGAGCAGAACTAGTCAGACTGATGTCAGATATCGAACAATATATAAATTTCTTTGAGATAATGTCAGTGTTCATTTCAGTCTAAGTTAGTACATTTAAATTCTGGCATTCTACACATTGAACCTTTTACTAATCGTAAACAGGCAAGCACTGCCACAAAATGATCAACTCAGACATAGTTGAAACTAAAGCACACCTTTATTTTCTGATCCGAGTGAATCCATAAACCTGAGTGTAAATATGTATTGCCAGAGCAGCATGTTCACTTTTGAACTAACCTTAGTAAGTGATAGTTTAAGCCCCTACTTTGATGAATTCATGCAACATGAAAGCAATGAATCTGTATATAGAAAGGGTGGCATGCATTTAGACCAGGAACCAAATAAACTTCTTTTACATTTAAAAACACAGGAAAACAGAACAGTCCTGATTTTTTACAAGTTTATCAGTTAAATAGATTTTATAGCTGCTAGTGGTGGAAGCTGGGCAGGAAGTTTCATTTCACATTGTGGAACAGCTTGTGTGCCACCTGTAAAGAGAAAAGGAGAACACAATTAGCATCTTCATCTAAAAGAAAAACACCTGACCTTTTTAATAAAAATAAATAAGTCACAGGTAGTCTGGTTTCTCATGCCATTTGGGCACTAAAAAAGGTAAAGAGGTTAAATCGTATTTTTTCCTCCACATCCACCATCTCGTTGAACCTCATTCAAACACTTACACAATGGTCTCGTGCGTGCAGGAAGTCAAAGAGTTCTTCTGTGCATTCCTCAGCAGTTTTGGATCTGGAGGTGACTCGACTTTCACAAGTCTCCAGGAGCTCCTTGTAGTGTACGCAGTGTTCAGTCTGCTCACACTTGGTTCGTATTGTTTCTAAAGGATCCTGCAAGGGTCAAAGAAAATGTGGTAAATCCTGGACAACTGAGTTTAAATATACTCAAGTACTGATTATGCAGAACTGTCCATTTCAGAATGTGAATCATAATAGTCATAATTGTTGATGCATAGTTAGCTTGTGAACCTCTCCCGGGGGTCAAAGTCTTATCTTGCATATAAAAATTGTTTATTATACTGTGTCTGTATTTTTAATCTGAATCTGCAAAGTAACTTAATTGAAATAGTGGAGTAATTAGTATATTTGGCACAGAATTGAAGTAAAGCAGAAGTATAAAGTAGCAGGAAGATACTAAAGAAAAGTTAATGGACTTAGTTACATTCCACCACTGAACAAAACAACTACAATTATGTATTTATGGCCTTTGTTTTGCCCATTCCTCTGAGGAAAAAAAGAGAAAAGTCAATTCCTTTGCATAGAGTAATGTTCAGACTTCAAAACTATTGCAGGTTTTTTGTGAGTTTTCAGTGAGTCTATACGCAAAGCATTCATCAGATGTAGGAAGAACAAACTCACCACCAGGTCTTCCTCCTCTTCTTCCTCCTCCTCTTCCTCCTCAGCAGGTGCATCTTCCTCCTGCTCATTGACAATAATACCGTGGGAATTTAATGAGTTTCGCAAGAAGAAATATTATAGTGAGCATTGGCTGCATTAAAACCCAACTTCCGCTCAAAATAAAAACCTAAAAAACTCAAAATTACAATCCAACAAATCATATTTGATTTGAAATTGTGTTGCTATTTTAAGTGAGGGACAAACAGCCAAATAAGCAACAGGAAATGTCGGTGTTACAACCAAAGAGGTACCCTGGACCAATCACAGTAAAAAAAAAAAAAAAACGAGCAAGATATCTCTAAAAACTTTAACTCGTGTACAGTTTGGGTTAAACTTTAAGCCCCACACACGTTTGACACTAGAAGTGACATCTTCAAAAGAGCCGACACTAAACTCGTTAAGCTAACGCTGCTGTTGGGCAACATGGCCAAACACAAAGCGACTAAATAAGACACATCGGTATTTTTCAGTACCTCGTCCTCGGGGTCGCCGTACGTGAGCATCTTCCTCTCGAAACCCATGATTACGGCTCTGAAATCAAGCAAAGCTCCCACAGAGGACAGTGTTCAGGGCTCGTTAGCTGCACTGCTCTTCGTTGAGGACATAAGGTCGGTCACACGCAGGAAACGACGAGAAGGATGACCGGATAACGTTTCCCATTGGTTAAAAGGGATTGCCGACGTTGCTCTGGTCCAATCAGTGACTTTGGTTTTGTGTAAGCCCCGCCCATCCAGTTCATCGACGAGTGCGGAACTTTTGTTTTGGCTGTTGGAGCGAAACGGACCTAATAGACTGTCGCACGGCATGATGGCGCTGCTCATGGACACCAGACTTCTGCTGAGAAAAGTTAAAGATTTAAGAAGTTTAACGCCTAGACGGTACCGAGTGAAGGATAAATGGGTATGTTGTCTGTGCAGAAATGTATAAAGCCGTTGGTTTTGGTCATTATCTGTAAAACTATTTCCTGCCTCAGAAGTGTAAAGATCTTTATGCTTGGTACTGTCCAGACTATCTGCTACACAGAAGAGTAAATATTTAAAAGATAGTATTACATTTAGACTATAACTATGTAAACCATAGCGAATGAAATCAATGAGAGCTGGATGAAACATATTTGCCCTTGAAATAAAAGAAAAAGCTGCATTAAAATAAATCACAATGTCTTTAATTGTTGTGGCTTCTTTAGGTAAATGTTACAAATGACACAATACACTCATTGTCAAGTTTGTCAAGACATGCATTAACTGTTATTTAGCGTAATAAAATCATTTTATTAGATTGAAGAATATAAAATTGTCCTTTTTAAAATCCTGCCCCCAATTATGGCTTAAATGTTTAACTTAACTAATCAAACTCGCACAGAAAAATAAGAGAACATCGAAGCAAGTAAACATTTAACATCAGTGTGTTTGTCCTCCCTGCTACCTGACAGGCCACCACACGTCCCAAGCACCCTGCCTCCAGTCTGGCCCTGCAGCACTTTGATGCCACTTACGCCGTCCAGCTGGGGCCGCTGTGGCCGTCTGTCCGAGCCGCCCTGCTGTCAGAGAGGAAATACGGTGCCCTGCTTAATAACTTCTGCGATGATGATGTTCTGGCAAACCTCCATGCACAGGGAAGCAAAGACTTCCTCAGTGACACAGAAACAGAAGGTAGGTGTGCATTTCTCACTCTAATAACTAAGCTATATCAACAATGGTACGCAGAGCTTAAAAAAACTCCCACACATCTTTATATTTCTTAGGGCTGCACAATATATCGTTTTTAAAATCATTTTTGCAATGTCAACTTGCAAAAGACTTCAACATTGAACTCCTTTTTTTTATTATTATTTTTTCAGTTAGTTGAAAGAGAATATCAGCACTTTAAAAAGTAAATTGTTCTTTTTTTTAAAATGTTATTGGTGTCTTTTTTTGTTCAGTTCATTCTTCAATTTGTTCAGGAAAACATTTTTGGGAAATCCTTTTTTAAAATGTTTTTTTTTTATATAACAAGCAAACTGTTGTATTTAAGCAGTGAACTGAAAGCAGCAGAAAGGTCAAAGTCAAACTGATTTATACAGTATAGTACATTTAAAACAACAACAATAACAATGGCAAAATAAGAATTAAAGAAAATAATAAACATACAAAAAATAACTGCACAATAGTTCAGTGCAATTTGAAATAAATATTTATTCATATTCACTAGAATTATGATTCTAACCAGAATGTTATTTGAGTTTGAACTTTATTTATAATTTCATGTGACGTCTACATTTTTTCCTCAAAAAATACTTAAATAACTGCTTGATCACTATGTATAAGAGAAATGGTAAAATAATGGAAAGAAGAGGAAAAAATAAATATTTATGTTAACTGCAAAAAGCCACTTGCAAGTCTGTCTTCTCTGAAAGTCGTAATATTAAACTCCACACAGATGGTTAAAAAGCACAAACTCTCTCCTCATATGATGAAGTCTGCATTCTTCATCTTCCTGCAGCTCAGCCATGTTTGGAGCAGGAACCAGAACTTGTGTCCGAGGAATCCGGTGATGTTTCTGTGAACAAATCTGTCCGTGATGGTCAGCAGCTTTCTCCTCTCCAGCTCAGTCCCAACATCAAGTGCTTAGTGTTTCCAAGAGGGGATATCACAAGATTCAAGCCTGCTCGGTGAGCTTCTGTTACTTTTGGACGAAAATTCATCATCAATTTAAAAAAAAAAAAAAAAAAAAGAACATTTTGATGCATGTCCTGTTGTTTAAAAGTCGCGTAGATTCTAACGTGATAATCGTTATCATAATGGTTATAATAGTTTGTGATATTTAGTTTCAAAATTATTTAGTAAGTCGAGGTGGTTAAACATTTAGAGACAAATGAACCTAGCTTTATTTATTAACTGTCATTTTCAAGTTCTTACTAAAAGTGCAGCCTGATTCTTTGTCTTTCGTCCTCTCAAGACCAGACATTTGTAGGTTGTTGAGTTACTACCTGATGGACGCAGCGTCTGTGCTGCCTTGTCTCGCACTGGATGTCCAAGAAGGTCACAGTGTACTTGACCTCTGTGCTGCGCCGGGAGGCAAGACCCTGGCTTTACTTCAGACCCAGTTTAAAGGTAAGAGGGCTGCGCTCATCTTTCTGCTTTCTCCACTGCTGCTGCTGTTCTGTCTGTCAGCTGTGAGTAACCTTCTATCGTCTGCATTAAAAGGTTTTTTGTGCGTAAACGACACCTCCGTGTCTCGGACATCGAGACTGAAAAAAGTCCTCAGAAGCTACGTTCCTAAGCCGCTTTTGTCAGACGAGAAACTATGCGTCACCTCCTTCGATGGCACCAAGTGGGGGGAAAGGAGCACTTTTAACAGAGTAAGCCACTGTCATGTCATCGTGTGGCCAGGGCCTCATATGACGCGTTTATCCAAACCTCTTTTTCTCTTCTGTCATCAGGTCCTTGTCGACGTCCCCTGCACCACAGACAGACATTCACTCATGGAGGACGACAACAATATATTCAGTAAGAGCAGGACCGGGGAGAGACAGAGGCTGCCACAGCTGCAGCTGGACCTGCTGCTGTAAGTTCTGGTGAACATATAAAGATAGTGTGGTTATTGTCTTTTAATGTGGTTCCATTTTGTCACGTCAATATAAAGTGAATCCACAAGTAAACATAATTATTTTTATTTTAAGTGAACAAAGCCTCTCTCCATCCTGCAGGGCGGGAATCATAGCAGCTTGTCCAGGTGGGGAGGTCGTTTACTCCACCTGCACACTTTCTCAAATCCAGAACCTGAATGTGGTGGAGCAGGCCGTCCACACGGCTCGAGAGGACCACGGCATAGAGCTTCAGGTCAGACACACACACACACACACACACACACACACACACACACCAGGGTTCCTGTCATCTGGTAATAACCGTTTTTTGCTGGTAAGATCCGTTGTTCTCCGGTCATGACGTCCGATGAAAATCAGTCCCTATGAAATGAGGCTAAAATTGCATTTCCACATATCCTTCAATTTTAAAAACAAATCTTTTTTTAATTTTTTCAATGAGTGTGTAGCTAATGTGCTCGTCAGTGCGTGTTTCCCTTTGTGTGTGTGCTGCAGCAAGTGGGAGAGCAAACACAGTAAAAACACAGTAAACAAAAGTTATGTATAGTATGTTTGGATCACGCAAATCTGAAACAATCCTATGCAGCCACCTCTGGAATCTAATTGTACAAATAGTATAATGATATTAATATTTTGAATGAATGATATTTGACCGGCACATTAAAATCGTCCGGACGGAACTCCCTGTCAGTGTAGAATAAACGTGACATCAGAGACAACAATCGTAGAAGATGAAGATGATGAATGAAGATGATGAATGGAGGATCATTAGAGTTCTGACCTCTGGGAACTAAATTACACCAAATAATTTGATCTTCTTTAATTTCCTTTTTTCCCCCCTTGTCCTGGTCATATTCAGGTTGTTGACCTGCGACCCCTCACACACATGTTCAGCAAAACCTTTCACTTCGCTCCCGACCTCCACGTGGGTGCGATGGTCGTCCCACACTTGGCCGCTAACTTTGGCCCCATCTACATGTGCAAGCTGCGGAGGCTCACATAGGCGGTGGACTGACTGACGGACGGCTTTGCCCAAAAGCTTTGTCGACATTTGAATGACTGTGCTACTGCTTCATGGACCAATGAGATGATCCGTCTGTGGCCTGTCGAAACACTGTGGGTTAAATGTGACGGGAAACAAAGACTCCAGGGGAAGGTCCTGGACTATGACATTATTATTATTATTATTATTATTATGATTGTGGACAGCATTGAACTGCATTTTTTTTTTTTTTTTTTTTTTTTTTTTTTTTACGCCGACTTTTGGACTCACCCAACAGGAACGACAAAATTCCATTCTTGTTTTTTTTTTTTGTTTGTTTTGTTTTGAACATTCTTTTGTTTTGCTTTTTTTTTTTTTTCCAAAAAGAAAATGACAACGAAAACAACTCTGTACCATATTTGGAGTATTTGCATAATTGGTGCAGGAAACCACACACTGCATTCATCTAGCCACCAGAGATCAGAAGTATTAAACAATGGTGTTGTACATGAGCAAAACAATCCCTCAGCTCAGTCAAGTCTCTTCATGACAAACTGAACTGAGTCCCGAGAAGATTCTGAGGTTTCTCCCTCTTTCTTACAAAGAGATGAGTTCTCCCACCAACACGGTACACTACGGCATACAGAACTTCTCTAAAGGGACAATATCAGAAATGTCCACCATTGACCAGCAGGAGATGGTCCTCAACCCTCTTCTTTATGATGGCCATTCGAGGCAATATTTAAAGAAATGGAACTGTTTCTTTGTTTATCTTTTTAAAGAATCCAGCATCCTTCCTAGTAGGCAGAAAAGTGGACAGGGCAGCAGTTGTTGCCCCATCACCATACTTGTCTCTTTACATATTGCCCTTCAGAATAAAATATTTTTTGTATTTCTTGGTCAGTGAAGCTATGATTTGCCATGATGTTTTGGACTTAACCAGCTATGTGTCTTTTTTAATTTTTTTATTGTAGTTTCAATTTGTCCCTGTAGGTGGCAACAATAGCTAAATATTAAAAGCATGCTGTATATTCTGTGCCCAATAGAGGACACTAAGGATATGTCTGTAAGCGCCACTATGTATGTCACATTACTAAAACACACATTTCCATCAGAATTACCTGCTCTCTTTAACTCCGATGGAAATGGGTTTGGGCCTGTTTCTATGGTTATTCATCAGGTTTGATGGCTTTGCCTAATAACGCGATATGTGGGTATGTGGAAGGAGGGCGTAATGAACAGGCAGGTAATGACTTATTTGACTATTTGGCTTCTCACATCTGAATCTGCAACTTTCATTATTATATCTGGATTGACTCTGTTTTGCATTGACATCACTCAAGAGGTGAAACGTTTTCTCTTATCGCTGCCTAATGTGAGCGGAGAGGTGCCTCTTTCTCCATCACACCGCCGATGACCCTTTATGTTGTCCTGGCCGGGCAATGTAGCGTGAAAAAGGTGTGCATGTGCGTGCATATGCGTGTGTGTGTGTGTGTGTGTGTGCGTCTAACGAGTCCAGCATCCACCTCCCACCGTCATTAAGCTGCTCCAAGTGCAGGAGCCGACTCCCATCCCCGTGCAGGGATGGACGGCAGCCATGCGGCTCCCAGATGAACATTAAAGAGGCAGCAGAGAGCTAAAATGGGACGTCTCGCCCCGTTTTGCCCCTCCGCTTTTTGATTCCACAGATGAGTGCAGATAATTTTCTGTGCGATTGTGAGTGATTACTGTATTACTGCGGTAAAAGGGGGATGTATCTGGGAATGCAGAGGGAATTAATGACACATAAAAACTATTTTTTGTATTGACTGCTTTCGTCTCCAGGGCCTTGGATGCCTCCCCGCACATCTTGTGATTACCTAAACGTATTGTAAATATGTGTTTCCTATGGGCTCTTACATAAATTTACATGTTTTAACACCTAGGAGACGGCAGACAGTTAGAGATGAGTTACTCTCTTCTGCCTGTCTGTACACTCCACTGTCTGCTTTATTATTGAATTAGCCAATGAACCGCTGTGCATTTGTGTCCCTGTGTGTAAGCCTGTGTTAGGCAGACATCTGCTGTGTATTAGAAATATGAATATTATGGATTTAAGTACACAACCAGGCTTCTGATGCATTTTCAAATACAATTTAAAAATGTTGCATTTGTGCTAATAAACATGCAAAACGCGGTAATGGTGTTATGTTGTCACCTCACAAGCTGCTGAGTGAGTGATCTTGTACACATTCGGAATGACCTCTATATATTACAACTGAGCACCTACATTAGGCTGTTGAATGACGGTCTATGGTAAAGCCACTGAAACTTAAACCTCCTTAAGATGGAAACGTGTTAAGAATCTCAGTTTGTCTAAATGTGTTGATTACCTGTCACGACTAAAACATGAAGGGTTTTGTGTTTTTATCTAGATGAACACTAAGGCGTCTTCATGTTTACTAAAGATACACACTGTATGTTGTAGTCTGTGTATTTAAAGCAGATGCTGCTGTGTTTTCCAGGCCAGAGGTGAAGGTCAGACCCAGTTTGGGGGGGGGGGGGTCGTTTGTATCGCATGTTTCAGTGAAACTTGTATTACAGTACAACAGCAGTGACCAGGTGACATGCTTAGGTTGACCTCTTCCCTTTCCCTTCATTCTCTTCACTTTCCTTTCTTTTTTGCAGGACATTAGATCTTCTACCACGACAGTGAAGCTCACAAGTAGATGTGCAGCCTGACTGGATCTCATACTGTACTCTAGTGCCCCATGTTTGTCCATGTCTGGATTTCACTTCTACTTTTCATCGACGCTTCAATTCAATCAGCAGGCACTTCTTTTTTTTTTTTTTTTTTGGCCATTTTACATGATTTCTGCATTAACATAATGATGATTTGTAAAGTATTTAATTTACCAGACAACTCCTTCCCGTCTGGTTATTTATCCATAGTTTCTCAATTAAGTTTGTTGTATCAAAACTATATTGATATAATATTATATTGCGTACCTAAAGTCACACGAGGACAAATGTTCTGCATAGTACAATCCGGTGGCACCGGGCTGTGGAGATACAGTACATCCCATATTGTGGCCCAGTTTTGCTTTTATGTAACATTGGATGACAGATTTACACACCGTCTTTTGTTGTCGCTAACAGCTAAAAGTGTTTCCCTTCATAACTGTATACGAGCCATAAACTGAACATGTTATCTAAGCGTTCTCCGATAGACTCCATGAAGCGGCTGCTCTCCGGGATGGTTCAGTGAGGCCCACATTGGAAATGCAACCGTAGGTTTAGGCTGCAGCCAGATTAAGAAGAGAGAGAATGGGGGTTTTCTTCTCTCTAAGAAGATTAACCGGGGAGGGGCGAGATGGCAGTCAGAGTGTCTAAGAGAAAAAGGACAAGAAGAAAATGGAAGATGAAGTGGAACTAAAGGAGGGTGGCCCAGGATACACAGTTTAGCCACCTGTTGTCTGCCTCTTGATATCACTCCTCGTTGTTTCTCTATCTCTATAAGCTCCTATCTTTGCTCTCTCTCGCCCTATTCATTATTAAACATGTTACAATAAAACTCTGCGTTTTAAAAGGTCAAAAAAGGGCACGGATCGCTGCCGTTTCACCCTCAAGCATCATGTATGAGTTCAATTTCTGTTTCTTTTTTTTTTCTTTCTTTTTTTTGCATGTGTATGTGCAGCTGTGAGCCTGATTGTACTCTCCCTTAAGTTCCTGCTGGTGGTTTCCAGGAGGGCTTTGATGTGTATCTGGGCAATGCACTATTAGAGGGATTTCCCTGGCCCTGACAGCTCAGAGAATATGCGGCGAAATGGCGATGCCAGTGGGCTAAAAGAATGCTGGAAACAGGATTAGGATCATATTCTGGCAGACCCTGTCACCTCCTCAATGGGCCGAGGTTTCTAACGCTGGCACTTTTCATTCTCGCCATGGTTAAAACCTTTAAGAGAACCATGGAGAGGAGGGAGGGAAAAAAGCACTGATTGAATGGTACACTGTGATTTTTGTGTGGGGGGCTTGCTCCGGGGGGCTGTGTGTGTGTGCGTGTGTGTGACAGAGAGAGGAAAAAAAAAAGTCAAACTGGTGGACCTATGTAAATGCAGATCTTTTCTTGTTTAAAAATATGTAAAGCTTTACTTTCTGCAGTCTTCAAACTCTATGGTACAAAGAAAAAAAGTGTACTCTGCAATATTTACACGTTAGGTATACTTCTGTAAAATACTTATACTCTGACATGATGAAAGTATTTTGGAAAGCAAATTCTTTTCCACCCACACACACACTCTCAAATCCTCGCATGTCATCACTTGCTTAAAGGGAAGTAGATGGAGATATGTGTCGCTATAAAGAGGTGGTTATGGGAGGTAAAGTGGTGAATATACAGCCCTGAGTGTTGGAGATGGAAGCACCTGATCCAGCATCAAGGGCTCAACACACTTGACCCTGCAGCAGTACAATCTAGCAATCCCTGTTCAACCCCCAGGGTGTGTGTATGTATGTGTGTGTCTGTGTGTGTGTGTCTGTGTGTGTGTGTGTTTGGGGGGATGGGTGTTAAGAAAAGAGAGAACATTTGGAACAAGAGTATTGTGTTATGTGCTGCGCTCCAGAGCCCCATGGGAGGAAATCCTGCCGTGTACCTGGACAGATTCCTACCCCTGGATAACAAGGACATTCACTCCTGCATATCCACACCACAATCTTATCAGTCACACCGTCAGGGATGCCCTTGGCTGAGGACACAGAACATGAATGTGGTGTAATGAAACACAACAAGGGTTAGGGTGAGGTGTTACACCCACATTAACGCTGCTAATCTGCTGAGATCATTATCACATTGTTGGATCGTGGTCATTCATAACGGTCGGATTGAAATTGCTGCAGCAGCCAAGGTGCATTTGTTATTTACACCCACACTGAGGGGGAAATATATGTTAAAGGCCGATTCAATTAACAGCAGAGCAATGTCACACACAGCCTCGTAAAGTTTACTGTGGGAAGAGCAAGGACACTGTGTGTGTGTGTGTGTGTGTGTGTGTGTGTGTGTGTGTGTGTTTGGAGTGGGGGTCTGTGCGTTTTGACAAACCATGCTGTTAAAGATATAATAGCAGCATAATCACCGCCCCAGGCCGTCATTCTTCAGGATAATGGCCTGCTTATTCATTGGGGATGGCTTATGTCTACGTGCGGCTTTTTTTTTTTCACACACTACGTTGTTCTTTTTCTGTCTCTTTAACTCCCCTACTCTTTGTCTCCCTGCACATTTTCATGCATTTTATCTGTTTATTAAAAAGAAAAAAAAAAAAGATTGTTCTCTTAATTTCACCTTCTTCACATCTCTGCATTGTCTGGATTTTTTTTCATCACCTTGCCGCTTCTTTTTCCTCTCACCATCACCTGTACTCCCACACTCTCATTTACAATATAACCTGCATTATATTTGACTTGCTAACGTATATTTTACTTTTGCCAAAGAAAGAATTTAAAACAACTTTGTTTGTTGAGTTTCTTTGGTGCACTCGATCAATACGTTTGTGTACTCGTTGAAAGGAAGATTAACAACATAAAAACATAACCTCTTAAAGCTTCTATCTACTTGTAGTTCTAAATTCATGCTGTTTTTTTGACTATGTATTGCAGGTTTTACCTTTAGCACACCATCCTTGTCAGTGTTTGGCCATCACCACCCTCATACTGTGTAAATATGCAGCACAGATGGTCTTCATTGTAAAGATCTCCAAGCAATGTTTTTATTTGCGATTATTTTACAACAACACTATTCAAGTCTACATTGTTAGGGAGGAGCAAAGGAAACAACACTGCTGATGCTCCGCTCACTCTCTCCTCCTCCGTTATAAATCTATCTACCACTGGACCAAGTATTTTGACAGAGACAGTGGGGGGGGACAGCATTAGAATAATAACAACAACAGAACTCAAATAGAGTCAAGACACAGTACACAAAGGACTCGGGTCAATTCACTGAAATCTGTTCACTTTCTTCTACTTCAGGCTTTTCTGTCTGGATTGCAACATACAGGAAGTGACAGTTTTGTAGCAATCCATATTTGTTCAATTGCTTCTTTCTAGCCAATCCCAGAGAAGAAACTGAACACATTTAAAATATTAATTCAACCCAGGATCATTACACAGACAACCAAGAGAGGAGGGTAGACGGGCTGCCAGTGAGCTCAGCAAATACAATCTTACAATCTGACAGCTAAAGGAATTTTATCTGAATCCATTATCAATTTTACAACATATTAGGAACTTTACAATTACCTTACCAGTAAACATTAATAGATAGACTTTTTTTTGTATTTTACATATTAAAATAATGTGCATTTTTTTCATATGAAGACATTAGCTTCCAGAACACATTAACAGAAAACATCAGAGACGTGTGTGATTTTCCTCATCAAGTGCTAACAGTCAGTCTGACTTTCAATGACAAGCGGCATGTTTTCCTCAAGAGAATATTAAGGCGAGAATAGCTGCTGACAAAATATGTGTCGGGACATTTATCCAAATTTGTTCACCATATCATTTCGTATTCAAAGGAAATTGATCAATTCATGGTAAAGTGATGTCAATCATGTCGCTACCTTAATTGACCGTTTTAGTGCACAGACTTTTTGAATTTATATAGGCGGTCTAAAATGGTATGCATGTTCATAATTGCATTTGCCCCGGCTCCCTCAGCCCAGGGCAAAAAGTAATTAAAAGCTTTGAAAATGTACTCACTGAAATCATTTTCTCATTATCAAGCCAGCCTCTGTACAAAGTGGCATATTACTGGCCATTAAACTGGTAAATTAGTCACTTTTAATTATGCTGTTGAGGACAACATGGCTTGAAGTTTATTTTTATTTATGTGCTGTTATGTAGTACATGCTATGTACATAACCACGTTGCTTAATTGAAATGTCAATGGTGCTGTGGCAGAAATGGTCTCTCTGCTGCACGATACATTTTTGCCCCTGGCCAACGAGCCAAATTCCCTCAAAAGTGCCTCATTTATTCACATTGTTCTTGTAAACATTATTTGCATTGTCTTTTAAACTGAGTGCATCCATCAGCAGCTGTGTACATCATTTTCAGTGATTCTTTTTTTTTTAAGTATTTCAGATGTTAAGAAGGATTACGTGTCTGTTGGAAACATCATCATATGAGTCAGTAATATGTTCACTGTCCTCTGAGTCGGGACATTCATTTGATCCGTCGCGTCAATGTTTAATATCTTATGGGTTCTCTCTTCCCGAGGTTATACTGTTGGACAATGAGCTGCAACGGAAGCTAAGAGGAGTCAAACCAGCTGTTGAAATGTGGTCATGGAGGTCTGTAGGTCCAGTGCGTGTTGGCATGTTTCGATTTTTGGACATCTCGGCATGTGTTGTACCCATCAGCTCGAAAAGGGGTCAGTATGCAGCTCCTAAAGAACTATCACAGTCATACAGACACGCAGTGGGATGGGGTGATGTGTAGACTGAGGCTCGGGCCGAGTTTGTCCTCCATACATTCTGATTCTCAGTTAGACATTGTGTCCAGTCCCAGCGAGGCAGCGTGCTGTTTGGCCCTCAGACGCAGGTTCTCGATGCTGGTGGTCTTGCTGTTGTGGCTGGCGAGGCCGCCTGCAGCCGACGCCTGCAGCAGCGGGCTGCTCCACACCTGCTGGGCGTGATGGGATAGGGACTGGTAGTAAGACTGGCAGGGCAGAGAGCCCAGCGGCGCGGGGGGCATGTTTACATTCATACCCAGGTAGGGGAGTGAAGACGGGGCAGAGAGGTCAAAGGCAGGGTAGTGCACCAGGTTGTTGGTGGCAGCCATGTGCTGGCGGAACTGCTCCTGCAGGCGGAACAGGCTGAGAGGGGAGGAAGAGTAAGAGTGGCTCTGAGAGAGGGGACCAGCGCTGGCCAGGCCGCTGCTGGAGGAGGAGGGCGTCACGGACGGGGAGACCATGGGAGAGTCTGGACAGAGAGAAGAGGGGATTAAGAAAGTTTAATTATTCAGTCAGCTGATGATAACGGTCGTGCAGATTCTGTGAAATAAGTTTGTGAAGGATAAAGAAAAGAATTCAGCTCCTTGCCAGTGTAAAAAGTATCCCATGTTCTTACCTGGTTTAGGGCTGAGTCTTTTGCAACCTGGAGAAACGTCCTCAGGAGTCGCTGCTCTCTCACACTTCATCTCCTCTCTCTGGGATTTACTCTCGTCCTCCTTATCTGTGGCATTGTCCTCCGTTGCAGACTCACTGCCAGAGTGTTCTGCTGATGTGACGTTCAGCTCGATGTCCAGCGGTACAGGGCAGACTACGGCACCCTCTGTCTCCAGAGAAGAAGAAGAAGAAGAGGAAGATGGAGGAGGGAGCTGGGTGTCAGGAAGGATAGTTGTGGAGGGAGGTGCGTCCTCCTTCTCGCTTCCTCCTTCCCCTGATGCCTCCTTCTGCTTCTGGAGCTGCTCCTTCTGGAGGCTGCGCTGCTTCTTACGGAACTTGGCTCTGCGGTTTTTGAACCAAACCTGAAGGCAGAAGGGAGAAGAGGGCGAGTTAGAGGGAGAACAAGCAGAAAAGATGTACAAGGATGAGAAGTGTAGTAATGACTTTAACACTAAATGATTTCAGTCAGCATCAAGTGATTGAGTGGCAAATGAAAAGCCCAAAAGGTATAACAAGCATGTCCAAAACACTGCAATGTAATGAACTTTTAGTTTAAAAACAAATTCTCATAATAAAACTCAGTTTATTATTACAATATATTACATTATTAATACTAGTAAGCAATGCTTAATACTTAAAATAAGACTAGTACTCCCTAAAAATATATGTTTTAATTATTTTCCTGTATTGATAATAATGCAAAGTCACCGTTTTAAACTCAAACTTTAAGTGTGTTGATCGAGGTAGCAGACATTTAAGGTAGGCCTATGTTAAAAATATTATTATTAATATTATGAATCATCTTTTAATTTCTTAACATCCAGCAAAAAAGTTGCCATCCTAAAAGGATATGAGAACCCACCCCCACACATTTATTTTGATGCTGTACCAGCACTACAGAGTTACTATAAGATATAAGGCCTGCTTTAAAATCACAGAAATAATACGAGGGTTACACATAATAAAAGCACTAAGCATTAAAATCCTGCTACTGCTACAAACACACGCACATATCAGTATATTTTTTACAGTGTTTTCCCCTCAGTTATAGGCATACCTGCACACGGGCCTCGGGCAGGTTGGTGCACATGGCCAGCCGCTCCCTCATCACCACATCCGGGTAGTGGGTCTTCTGGAAAGTCTTCTCCAGCGCTTCCAGCTGCTGTGCGGTGAAGGCCGTGCGGCTCCTGCGCTGTTTGCGGTGCTGAGAGCCGTAGCGAGCCTCCAGGATGATGTCTTGAAATGCGCAGCCGTTGGAAAGGAAACACACACGGCAAGTTTATTTTACTGGGAGTGATGAGACTAGAGACCTTACTTTATGTGCATGAAAGTCAGCTGCTATAACACATGTTTTAACAGTGTCTCATGCTGCTTTCATCATTATTTTAATAATTTGTTGGCTGTTTCCAAAGCGGCCAAAATACCTGCGGCTGATTATTATTAATACGCATATGTCACTTATACCGAACTACATGTAGAAAAATCACAAGAAATACAAAATGATATGTTTTCCCTATAATAGGTTGAATGTAATTTGTTTGGAGGCAGAGCAACAACCTGCATGCGGATAGGAGTTTGTGTGTGAGCGTGCACTCAATTACCAGCTAGTCTCTCTGCCAGCGTGAGCGCGTGCACGGACGGCCGGTAGTCGGGCGCGTGCTGTGCCTGTTGCGCGGCCTGCTGGTGCAGGTTGTACATGGCGCTGAGGGAGTTCATGGCGTGCAGAGAGTAGCCGTTCACCCCGTAGTGCTGCATGGCGAGAGGTCGCTGCCTGCGGAACGGAAGAGAGGGATGTGATGTTCAGACAGAGGAAGGACATGTTGACATGAAGGGCGCGTGGCTGCCGATGGACCCTGTGACTATCGAACACGTGACCTCAAAAACCTCAGTTGTGATAAGATATTTATGGCAGATGCACTGAGAGGCTGTGACACGACACGAGCTTTTTATTAGTAAATGACAGGAGGTCCTCGCGCTCAAGGGCCAATAGATTTAATGTGCGCAGTCAGACAAAAGTGTTATCCATTAACATCCAATTATGGCTGTGTTCAATCCATTAATTATACAAAAGACTTTTAATTGGGGTAATTATCACTCGTTCCCATAATGAACCGTGACGGATGCCTTATTCATGAATTTATTCACGTCGTTTATGATCCCGCAGAAGCCAAATCCCCACTGAAAACGTTGCTTTGACAGATCAAGACGTTGATGAAATGTGTAGGAAATGAAATAAGGAGATTTGTTCCGGGTCTCGGTGGCAAAAACCTGCAACCTGATAGCGGGATTATTTTTTAATAGGCTATGATTACGGAAATACCATTCTCAGTAAGTGCTGATCAATTCCAGTGTATGACTTATTCACTTCTGAAAATTAATTTTCCTGCAACATTAATTTTATGTTATTTAAAATGAACATTTAAGCCTAGCATTTTTCGAAGTGAAACATATTACAGTCTTTCACATTGCAGCAATTTTCCAAACTGTATTTTGTATTTCTCCTTCACGACCGATATTTTCATAGATGTAGCGCTCGCGGACACGATTAGATATGTATTAGTACGGAGCAGGCTGACAGGAGGGAATATCTCTGAGGCCCAAACAGTTATTATAACTATTACAGAGAGACCACAGGGACAAGATATAAATCTTTCTCCATATGACAGGTACAATATCCAGGGAATCGCTCAAGTTCTTGGACAGATGGGCCTACTTCAAAATATTTTCAGGTTATCATTTTACTCATTTTGTTTTATTTAATTAGACTAATTCACTAGGCTTTCTTTATGTATGCTGTAAATGTCAACAATTGAATAAAAACAAATCAGAATTTGTTACTACAAGTATTTAGTCAGCAATTATTTTATATTTTAGAACCTTTTAAATGTCTCCATGCTCTGACATTATGCAGGATATTAGTTGTAATTTGAAACTAAATTGATGTTAATTTGACCAAGGTCATACTCTTTTACGTGACCTTATTACCGGTTAACCTTTTTGGATAATGACTTGATCATTCTTGTTACAATCAAATGTCAATTTAAATAATTGAATTTCAGTATTAATCAATTAAAAATAATAAATGGCTTTTTAATAATACTAACAACAATAATAATAATAATAATACTAACAATATAATGTCATAATAATAATAATAATAATAATGATTATAAATAGCCTAATAATAATAATTGATTTAAATAGTCATATTAGGCTCGTGCAAACCTATTTTATAAGACAGAAAAAGCTGGGTGGTCGTTCTTGTAAAAGGCAGTTTTTTTTCTACTAACTTCTCAGCTTTTCTCTGTGTGTGTGTCTGTGTGCGTGTGTGCGCGTGTGCATGTGTGTGTGTGTGATGCCCGCAGTGCCCATTCCCAGCCTATTAAGTGGCCGCGGCGGCTGATGAATGTGATCAGAGGGCAGTGGGGAATAGTTTAATTCGCCGGGACAGAAGGTGCTTCGCTAAACATTTACTTTACTCCCCCAAGTATTTGAGTTGAATGGGTCCCCCCTCCCCGTCTCTCTCCCCCTCCCCTTCCCCTCTCTGGCGGCCTCTTATCCCATCGCCCCGGGGCAACGTTTTGGCTGAGATGTATGGCCTCTCCGCGGGTAAAAATATGCACGTTGATCCCCATTTGGCTCCCCGTCTAATGGAAGTGCAAATAGGTTTCGACTGCGAGGCCCTCCATTTATCATCAACGCTGACACGGACGGACGTACAGTGGGACTAAGGTGGTTAGCTCTGGGTTGGAGCTCCTGCGTGTGTGTGTGTGTGTGTGTCCGCGTGGGCAAGTGTGCGCGTGTGTTCGAGTAATAGGCCAACGATTTTTCTCAATTGCCTTTTTTTTCCTTTTCTCTTTTCTCTGAAAATGAAGGTGTTTAATCGTATTACGCATTAAATCACAAAACATGTGTCAGGGTAATAAATGCACCATGTCTCTATTAGCATTTCTCAAAATGTACATATTTGCATTTGTTTACACCTGCAAGCACTGATGAAAGTTTGAGGGACTCAAATGTCTGCCATTGATTTTACTTTTTGCAAAATACAATTTTCTGCAAATAAAATATATTTGATGCATGTTTTGTTTTTTTTTAAACTCCCCCCCTCATATCTCGAGGTGGAAGTTAACTTTTTAGCTTTAAGCCTTCCTGCATGATTACCAGCTTTACCCACCTTTTATATTTACCACTACATCTCTGGTTATAGCCTGTATCCTCTTGCCCATATCAAATTCAGCACAATAGCTCATCACTGTGAGCCTGTCAGTGCTGTTATTGTCATTCATAAGCCTCTCTCTGCTCCAGGCCCTGGGCCCTCCTGGCAGCCCTGCTCAATGCTTCGATTATCAAACAGTCATTATGTAAATTGGCATGTACAGTGCAACTCTTTGATCCGACTAAATGAGGAAAAATGTTATTTGCTAACAGCCCCCAGGCCTCATGAGTCGACCTGACAATCTGCTCTTTGCTGTGTCACAGTGTAAACTGTCACAGGGCGAGGGACGTGGCTTTCATTTTTTTTTTCTGAGCTGTTATTATTATGAAGAATATTTGCTGTGCAGAACCCAGATTGATATTTAAAGGTATTTCGATGTCTGATATATTTATTGTCTGTTAAAGCATTTTAAGATCCAACATTTCAGATTATGTGTATTTTGTAACAAGAATGCACAGAAGAAAAAAAAAAAAAAAACTTATTAGGCTACTTTGTTGTACCTCTATACATTTTAAATCACTTTAGAGTAATTTAGATTTTTTTTTTCATCATGCGTAACCAACAGAAGTGGCGAACAGGAGTCCTTTTTATTTTGGGTAGCCTATCGATTGTGGGCTCGTGCATTAAAAAGCAGGCGCCTGTTAAGCGTGAGCCCTTTATTTTAGTTTTGCATTGATTTTTAGTTCTCACGCCAGGTTATATTTTGGTTTGCGAAACTGAAACTTGTACCAGATGCATAACAAATATATTTCCAACGGAGGAACTGCTTTCGCCTCCACATTTGACACACTAGCATAACATATGTATTTCATTTCCACTTTGCGGACACAATTCAACCTGCGATTCAGAGGAACTGACCGTTTCGCTTGAATTACTTCAGAGACTGACACAACGCAAACCAGTTTAAGATGAACCTCAAAGCATTTTTCAACACCGCTTTTTTTAAAAAAAAACGCAACATTTGAGAAATTGTCTGAATGGAGAGATGGAGAAAAGTTGTTACCTCTTGTGGAGACAGTAGTCTTCTCCGTCACTGCTCCTTCAGGTGGCTCCTCTGCTCTTTCAGCTGTGTTAGTTTTTTAATGCCCACTCTTCCCCGTCCTTTTGTCCGACAGTGAGATAACAGTTAAACGTAAAAGTCATCCAGTCTGTTGCTCCACCTCAGGTCCGCTCACACTCCACCTGCTACTCTGCTTGTGAATTCTCCGCGTCTCACACAGAAGTGGGAAGCCGCCATCTGCTGGTGCGCGAGAGCCCGGTGGAGGGATTTTAAGGAGAGCCTCGCGGGGGTCATGCTGGCTTTCTATTGGCTCTCCGTGCTGTCAGTCAAGTTAATAAAATAGCTGATCGTCCAGAGGCTGACTCTGGCGCACTGGCTTCTGGAGTTATTTTTCAAATATGATCATTTTAAGCACATTATGTCCGCTTAATCCCTCCGTGTCTGTCTACATGTTTTTTTTTTTTTTTTTAAAAAAAAAAAGAAAAAACATTTATTGAAATTGATAAACATTCTCCAAATATGAAGCTTTTTTTAATGGCTCAATTTTGTCAAACATTTGTAGATATTGATTTGTTGTCGACATAAAGTAGGATGGATTTTATTTCTCTGCAAATCTGCTGTTATTTAGTAAATCGTTCTTATAGCTATAACAATGAACAAGTGACATTTTTTTCCTGTCAAGGCATTTCTCCGCAATATAAATTAAACATTAAAATCATTTTTTTTTTAAAATACACTTTGTCAACCTGATTGCATGTGTTTTAAAATGATTTTATTTGTTTTTCTTTTTTTCGAATCTACTTTCCTCAAACTGCTTGTATGCACTTGGATCATGAATCCAATTGCCTTTCCTTGGTTATTGTGAGGAAAAGCAACCAGCCTTTAGTTTGTTTGCTCTTCGGCTTTTTTCCTCCATGCCACTGGAGAAGAGAGACTTTAGAGAGATGGCTAATAGATGCCAGGGTGCTGCCTTTAGACTCTCTCCCGGCCTGGAAGGATTTGGGATGGGATAGGGAAGACAAGACGCCATCTCAGCCTCCAAAAACCCCTGTCTTAAAATGACTGCGGGTAAGAGGATTAGGGCAATAATGCCCTTCTCTTCTTGAAGGGTTTTTAGAGAAGATTTCTTCTCCCGGAGCAAAACCGTTTAGGTAGGGAATTAAGGGCAGTGCAAAGTAGCCTTTTAATGTAAAGCTTGCATATTTTGCTGGGAGATTCTTTGGGAAAGTGCTTGGCCTATAACGCAGTTTTATCTCTGACCATGTTTCTCACTCTGAACACATTTGAACAGTAGACAAAAGAATTCATGGAACAGAGAATATTTATTTCCATGCGGTTTTGAGGCACATTAAAACACAATTGTACCCCAAATGCACTGTTTATTGACAATCAGTGGTCCGTGGACATTTATCATAAAGTTGAAAGATGTGTGTGTGTTTGTGCGTGTGAGTGTGACAGAGATGGGGGGGGGAGTGGGAGGTGTTATTTTTCTTACAAAAATAATCTTGGTATTTTACGTCAAAAATAGTCGTGTAGTCTATTTGAAATAACTGCTGAACACCAGTCATATATTCTAGTTTTAAATGATTACATTGAATTTGAATGTTGAAATGCAAAACTATAGAATTAAAGGAAGAGAAATAAATGAACATGATAGGAACTCTTGCGGTACACTGTTGTTAACATGTAAGCACCATCACTCTTCACTGGTATAAGAGCCTGGTAACTTGAGACGGATTAAATATTCCACGTGTTTATTTGCTTGAACGTCGAATTAAGTAAATATGAATAAATCAGTGTATTTTTTTTAAAACTGTGGGGCACGATTTTGTAGTGTAGGTTATTTGGGCCATACAAATAGGCTCATTATTATTATTATTATGATCATTATTATTATTATTATAATATAATTATTATTATGATCATTATTGTTATAATAATATTAATAATAATAATAATAATTATTATTATTAATAATAATTATTTTTATTTTTTATTAATAACTGGTGTATTTGATGTAGTCGAAATATCATCTCCCTGGTGCGTCTTTCCTTCTAAATCTGTTTCTTTTCAAGCACCCAAAACTTTTTCCATGTGTGCTTCAAAGTCTTTCCCCGCTCGCCTGGAAAAAAAACTCGTGTGCCTCTGTGGTTTCTGTCGCCTTGGTAGGCTCCTATCACTCGGTTCCTCTCCGAGGTCTGAGAAAGAAAGAGGATTAACTTGTGAACCAATGGAAATAAGAACTTAAACGGGAGGTAAATCTGGCCACTGTCTCTTTGTGAGGACCGTCTCTAAAGCAATTAAAGCGAGAAAGAGTTTCTTCTCAGCGCCTCTCCACCTAAAGCTCCTTAGAGCGACTAGAGCTGTCCAGCGCATCTGAAGGGCTTAAACGCCAAAAAACAGCTCCCCTTACCCCTGTACCCAGCCATGCACTGCTGAATACAAGGTGGGTAAACAATGACCTCCAGTTGACGAACAAACCACACACACAAAAAAAAAAAAAAAGGAACTTGGGTTATAAGGATTCTTTCCCCTCAACAGTCCCATAACCTCATGTAGATTTTATCAGAAAAGTGAGTAAAACGTCTGGTCCAGGACTTATTTATGTTGTTTCTTTATTGATTTCCTGTCAGGTTTAACCCTTTTGAAAAATGTTTTTTTTTTTTTTTTCCTCTTCACATAATTCATACAGATATCTACAGTCCACTCTCTCCTCTCAGCCTGTATTTGATAGAGGTATTTGAACAAAACCATCTTTAATGCGGGTGAATTCTGCTCTCTAATAGCTAATTAATACTCTTAATGATGTTTCTGCAACTTCATGAATACATTAGGTCTGCAATCCAGCAAGCCTCAGCCTCCCCGGCACCATTCAAGGGTATTTCAGCATCTGTTCATCCCAGCGCAATTAATCATTTTGATGTGTAGTTTGAAATCGACTTCTTGCGGGAGACCTTATTTTGACAAGAATAACAAAGCAATTTGCCAGGAGCCAGCTCTTAGACACGTTATTAGCAGCACTTTCAAAGTAAGACCCGCTTTCCTATTTATACATTTAAAAAAAAAAGAAAAAAAAAGAAGAATTTAAAAAGACAGTGACAGTTTTGCGGTTTATTGTCAGCACCACGCCTCTGAATCCTCCTGGAATCCCTTTTATTGGTGACAAGATCTCAGGATCTCCTCTGCAAATCCCTCCTCTAAAAGTTTTCAACCTGTCAGTTTCCCCGAAAAGCTGAATAATTCCCCCTCGTTTTTTCTTCTCTCCATCCATCCCCTTCTCTCTTTCTTCTTGCCCTCTTTTCTCCCTTGTCTCAGTCCTTCTGTCTCATTTCTTTTCCTTGCCTTCTCTCCTCTCTCTCTGTCGCTCTCTCTGGCCCGGATCCCTCTGCACAAGGGGCCCCATTGTATAGTCCTAATCCAGAGGCAACACAGCTTTAGGGACATGCAGGGATAAAAGGCCCATTAAGCCCACAACTTTATGGGGGCAAATCTCTCCCTAATCCTTCGCTTTATCTAAACAAAAGCCCCTCTGCCTTAATCCACCTATGTGTTGAAAAAGAAGAGAGGAAAAACTGGAGAGTGTCAGAGAATGAGAGAGAAAAGGAGAGAGAGAACAAGAGAGAGAGAGAAAAAAATCTCACACACTGTAGGATTGAACGAGGAGAGATCATACAGGGAGGGTCTAAAGTTTCCTGGAAGAGCTAAGTAATAGTGACAAGCTTTCACCTGCATGGAGGAACTTTCACATGTGTTAACTATGACTGCTGCACGAGTGGAGTGAAGCTTGATCCCCTTAAAGACACAATTCACATGTTGACCACCTCATTCCACATACATAATACAGATGCAATAGAAGAAATAATGAATAGTGTGATATTACAATTGACTAATAGAGGTCTGGTCTTTTAAATGACAGCAGAGAATGAGTTTTATTACGAAAAGGCTTGAAAAGAGAGCACGAGGGTCGGTCTCTCTGCAGGAAGTTGTCGGGTGAAGATGACAGCAAGGTCACAGAAGGAGAGCTTTCTTTTTTTTAAACTTTTTGTATGTATCATTTAACAGACGAAACAGATGAAAAAAGAAAAAAGGCAAAAAAAATGGCATGTTTTCAATCTGACCAAAATGGAAATGACTACAGTTTATTAGTGTATTAAAAGTCCTGTCCAACAACTGGAGAGCGATAGCAGTTAAAAATTTCGTGGTTTGCTTATTATACTTATTCCAGTTTTCCTTATTATGAAAATCAACAGAAAGGGCTCGTATCTGTACAACTGAGCTCAGAAACTGTTCATACGTATACGTATGTATTTACAGGCTGAAGCTTCCAGACTGACCTCTGTTCGTCCAGCCTCAGTATGACCACTGTGTATTTTTGAGATTTTACTTCATCTTTCTCAAAGACGAGTTTTCTGTCCACATTCTACACTTAATGTGTTAATCTTAATGTGCACCTGAAGGCACACAGTGATACAATTTGAGTGACATTCAAACATAAAAAAAAAAAAAAAAGGTAAGAAAATCTTTTCTCAACTTTTCAGCAACTACAACTCCCACAAGGCTTGACCTGTTTCTCCTGGGGCTGATGGGATATGTTGTTTTTCAATGCAAATAATGAGGCGTTCAAATCTTACTCACCAGAACAATAGTAGATAAACATGTATTTTTAAATTAGGGGCAGAAAGGTCCAGTTCCAAAGTGCTTAGATAAATTACATTTGTGTGCGTCAGTCAAAACATTTAAATCTGTATATTCCAAATACTGTTTGACTCAGGCCTTTCCTCTTATACCCTCTGCTAACATTGACACAAGGCGTGGCCTCCTTTGCCCAAATTCCAATTAAAGAAATAGGTTCACGAGGCCAAATCTTAACAGCGATGACAAAGCTAAAGCTCCTTTGTGGAGCCGGAATCCCTTCACTTCCTCTAAAAACATCTGTCTTTACTACAGAAAATCCCACTGTATCTGCTCCACCATACGGACAATCAGACCCTAATCTGGAGCAGGGTTTAGCAGACTGAGAGCTCAAGGCTGATGGTTTAAATCGGAGCTCTGAGGGATAGGTGGTGAGACCCACTGATACCTGCTGCATTAGGGGTAAATACTCACACTAACATTTTAGCTGACTGATCAATGAGTTGAATATGGTATTATCCTGACAGTTTGATATTCTGCAAGGTTTTTCCCTCTGTAAAAGCCTTTTTTGTCCCTTTTTAAAACGTCATTTATCTGAGATCCTTTCAGAATAAAATGCCCCACCTATCTTTTAAAGAAGTCCCAATCAATCAAAAGCAGCACACTTCTTTTAGTTTTACTTTCAGCACTCATCATGTTGCCTTCATTAGCACTCTCAATTACCGCCTCCTCTCCGGCTCCGCTCCTTCCTAATAGAGCTAACACAGAGTTAATGAAGCAAATAGTTGGGACAATTTAGTCATTAGAGACAATTAAGACAATCCAATGCAATCCAACTCAGACCGGGAGACGAGCAGAGTAGTCGGGAAGAAATCCAACAACCAGCCACCCAAACCAAGCGCACATTCCTCTGCAGTCAGCCAGTGTAGAGGGAGCTTTCAACTGGATTGAAGGAATTTTCCCTCTGGTGGTATCACTCGTAATACTTGAACCATTATAAGGCTGATCAGCAGTTGGCTGAAGGCATCTCGTTTCCTCCGTGCAGGGATTACACCTGGCCTCAGGAGGGGGAAAATGTTTCCCAAAGAGGCATGCAGACACATGGCAGCCTGGATGCATTCCACCACAATAAAGTATAAATCCTCCTCTTCACAGCGTATTACAGGAATGAACATAAGGGATTGTGTCATTGTTGCCCTATAATCTGGCTTTAAACTCCTTGTTTTACAAATGGTCCTCTTTAAAAAGCTCCTTTCTTTTTGTGCGGGTCTTTTTTTCCCCACTCTCTTCATCCTGTATTAACCTGCTGTTTCCTCATCAGCAGCGTTTTATTTTTTTGTTCCTATGCATTTCACATTTGGGGGTGTAACTATTTATATTTGTAGAATTCCCAGGTAAAGTTAGGAAATGTTGTTTAATTACACACGAGGAATGTGGATCTGCTCTCCTTCCAAAGGTCTTGTGCAAAGTGCATCATATTTCCTATTAGCCTAATTTGCTGTGTCACCAAAATAGACAATTGACACTGCAAGATACAGTACATGCTTGGATATTCTACAATATTCCAAATGCCTTTCCGTGTGTCCTTGCCCTCACAAGCTAAGGGTAATATCCTATCCTGCTTTGGAAGTGGAGATGGAGGCACTTTTTTCTGTTCGCTGAACAGGCAGCCTGCATGAAATAACTCCTGATAGAAATGCTCAGGCTGTCATCTTCTCTTGTGTCTCCACCTCTTGTCTTAACTGAGCCTGAATATACATCGGATGTTATTTGAGAGCAAATAAACTCAAATAGTTTTCCCCATTAATGATTGAAAACTGTGTACGAAACATCTTTGTCCTAAGGATGAGTAAAGTAGAATGAACTTGTTGTATAAAGAGAATTGTCGGTACCGCTTTAAGACACCATTTATAGTATATAAAGTGTAACTAGTGATTCATTTGTAATTAATTTAATAAGCTTTACATATGAGTTCCAAACTATCAATAAGGGCAACTTTGGGGTTGCCAGGTTGTGAATTTTTTTTATTTTAATGTTTTTAATGTGATCCTTTCTGGTAGTAATACAGCTGTGAGTATTAATAACTCATTAATATATACTTTTTAATAGGCCATTAATGCTGCAATTATAAAAGTTAATACATAATTAGTAAATTACATTTGACTTATATACTTTTTAATAGGCCATTAATGCTGCAATTATAAAAGTTAATACATAATTAGTAAATTACAATTGACTTCTATACTTTTTTGCAATTGTTCTTCAAAGGGAAGGATAATCACAGGCAAAATTCATAAATGAATAGCTGATTAATGAAATATAACACCTGTAATTACATTTACCATTGGTAAAGCTATTAGTTACAACGTATAAACCCTTAAAAAAGGGTGACTTATTAGAAAGTGACACAAATATATCAGCAACTTTTGATTCGATTGCCATTCCACTTTTTACAGACTTTCATGGTCACCAGACGATGCACCCCGATGATACTGGTGATCCTCGGACTTTTCATCCAGCGCCAGGCTATTATTTGGTCAAAGCATGGAGATGTCCAATATCCCTGCAAAGCTAATGGCAGCATCAGCCTCAGCCGTATTATACATTTAATGCTAATTAGGAAATGCTAGCATGCTAACAGTAAGATGGTGAGCATGAAAAACAAACCATTGCTGTGCCTAACAGCGCCGCTAGCATGTCTGTGGACTGTGGGTCACACAAGAGAGGACGATAAGAACGACGCGTAGCGTTAGAGCGTAGAGTTATGTGATGTGTGTTTCAGACTGCGAGGCCACAAAGCATGCCACATACATCTTCTTTTAGTCGGCCAGCTATAATTATTCCCCATGAAACGGGTCTTTCTGCTCGCTTTGACTATTAGGCAGTGATCAAGTTACTTTGATGGGCATAAAAACAAAAGAAGCTCTTCATCAGTTTCTCATTAAGATGTATTAGCTGTGGTGATTGAGACTTCTGATAGATCACAGAAACAAGCAACTGTGACTGACTCAAAGGATTTATGGAACATCAATATTTTTGGTCTGCTCTAAAGCCGAGGCTCCTTCCTTAGAGAGAAATAGAGGATTAAAGTTTGATGACTTTGCTCTTAAAGACGGAACAGAATTATGGTACAGACACACTTTTGGTCGCCAAGTTAGCAGTTTCTTAGAGAAGTAATTAACAGTTACATCAATGTTGAAACACTCGTGGGCATGATTGGTTCTTCTTTCTTGCTCACACACGCACAAACACACTGACAGATTGGGGTGACGGCAGGCAGCAGGTCTGGTTCCAGCCCGCTGTCCTCTGCTAGTCTCACTCGCTTTCTCTCCCTTGTTTTCTTCGTCCTGCTCCTTGTTTGAGTCTCCGAGGCCCTCCTCCTCCTCCTCCTCCTCCTCCTCCTCCTCTGCTCTCTCCATCGCCTCTGAAAGGAACCTTGCTGGGCCCAACTGCCTGTGTAACGAGCTGGGCAGGACAGTCACAGTGGGGTATGCGATTGTGTGTGTCAGTGTGTTTACATCTGTGTATATGTGTTTGCAGTGAGCACTTAGTGGGTTTTTTTCAGGGAGTCTCCCCATGAAAACGTTCTTTTTGACCGTATTTGCTCTCACCTCACACACACACACACACACACACACGTTGTCACCTCTCAGTGATCCTCCAGCACTCTTCCACAGCAGGGAGCAGAGGGAGGAGGTGGAGCAGGAGGCTAATGGATATGTTTGTTTACCTATTTGTCCTTGACATGATCAATTGATCAGCAGGCTAATTCACTGCCACCATGGGCTCATTACATTTCCATTTAAATTGCAAATGGATTTCTTCGAGGCTTCATCTTCCTTTCCCCTTTTCTACTGTGCGGGTGCGTGTGGCGTGGATGTACAGTAGAGGTGTTTGTCTGTGGACACCTCTCGAGCTGCGCAACAGGAAAAAAAAGGGAGAACCCACCTCATGTCACCTCTGCCTTTGTCTTCCTTATTTTCCATTTCATATGGAGTACATCAGGGATAATTACCTTTATCATGAAGTGGTTGTCATCAAGTCACACACACACACACACACTCAGTCCCTTGGTAGAAGTGTGAGCTAATTCCTGGGCAGTAAAAGCCTGTGATTATGTGTTGCTGGGAAGATTACAGTGAATGATTACTGATGTGGAATTTAAACAGTGGGGAATGAGCAGCTAAATTGAGCAGCAGCAGGAGATCGACATTATCGCAGATGAGCTTTTGGTAAAGCCTTTTTGGGCTGTGGAGCGGCGTTTTTAATACATTTAAACAGCAGGTCTGGACATTTGAGCACTGTGGGAAGAAAAGTAAAATTTCTACTAATTTTACCGGTAAATTTCTTTTTTTCTTTTCAGAAATTAAATGAATAGATTGGCATTTTGGTAATTTTCTCTTTTCAGCCTCTCTGGTCTCAGTAAGATGATGGATCCTACTTATATCTATGAGAGTGATATCAACATCATCCACACACAACAGTGCTCTCAGCAGAGTGCAGGTCTCTGCTAGGAGTGTCTCCCTCTCTTCCCAAACAAAAAGTGGTTGAATCCCACTGAATTGTCCCTCCCAGCTCCCTTACAATCAATATGGCGGCAAAGACTAACTTTAGTGGATTATAACACATCAGGTGTGGAATGAATCTGCAGATGCTCCTGTTTAAAATGAGACCAAACTTTTCTATGGATTAAAGTTTTCGATCCACGACGAATGTCAAAACATTGTAGGAGTATGGGAGATTTGCTGCGGACAGACGAACAGACACACACACACACGGCCCCGCTAACGCCTGGCGGAGATATTAAGCGCGCTTTCCAAAATGTGGAACTATTCCTTTAAGCGGATAAACCAAGCAGACTACAAATCGTTAATTTCTATTATTCTCAAACATCTTTTTTGTACTGAGCTCTGGTATTATTAAAATTGAGAATCGACGGATAAAGAAATGGACGGACGGACGGATACATGAATGGCAGGTCTTTACTACGACAGCTCCTGGGATTCATTTGTTTCACAGGCTTGTTTGCCATAATGGGCTTTATATGATGACTCCTCACCCCTGTCAGATTCCACCCTGATCCAAACAAACACATACATTCATCACCACACACACACACACACACACACACACACACACTCACACACACAGCTCCAATCAATGGTCATAAATTTGATCCCTGACAAGCCTGACACTTGCACCCACGAGGCCTTTGGTCACTCTGTTTCTCTTGACCACTCCTTATGCAACACACACACACACACACACACACACACACACAGGCACACACGAGCACACAAGCACACTTCTTCCCCTCTCTCACTCCTTCCTTCCCCTGACACACTTGTCAAAGACCTCGTTGACCCCTGACCCCGCCCCACTTGGCACCGTTATTGATTTTTCCTCCGACCCTCTCAATCTGGGATGAAGAAGGGTGAGAACGGGGAATTAGTCGCCATAGTCAGGTATAACGGAGGGGACGCTGAGGATGAAGGGGAGCGATCAATGCGCGCTGATGGCTGAGCTTGCAGCAGCAGAAACAACAGTCAGCCATGGAGAAAATCAAAAGGGCTTGAGGCGAGATGTGGGAGCACCACTGATGGAGGAGACGGGGGAGGCTGGAGGGGGGCGTTGTTTTTATTGATATTTTTTACTAGATATAAAAAAGTAGCACGAAAGATGGAAGATAGAAGAGAAATAGTTACATACTGTAATAATTACAAAACTGCAGCGTTTGTGAAATAAAGAACTACAGAGTAAGTCCGTTAAGAACTACAAGCCTTGAAGTTGACTGATTCTTATATTCACGTCACTTAAAGTGGGAATTTTTCTCCACAGTACAACTTTCCTAAAATGCTGTTGTTTTTTCAGGGGATGGATGGTTTTCCTTACTTCTCCCAATCTCGTTCCTTACTTTTAGGTTTGTTTATCCCCCTCTTTTCCTCTTTTGCTTCCTGACTTTGTCATTGCATTGAGAAGAAGCTTGACTGAGGCGAAACGGACATTTCGGGCGCTTTCGCAAGCCAACATTTAGTCAGTTTAAATCGAACTCTGTTGCGGCTCAACCCCCGGTGCGGTTCATTCGGGCAGTTTTTGGATGCAGTAATCGTACTCTGGCACGGATCAAAACAACCAGTCTGAGACCGCTTGCGAGAGGTGGTCTGGGATCGTTTCCAAACGAACCCTAGTGCGGTTTGATTGCAGTAAGAACATAATTCGACCCCTTTGCAGGAAGTGAACCAAGAGATGGACACAGGTAAGCGACATGAGTGGCAGAGGACTGACTTGGACTTCTGCAGAAATCCGATTGCTTGCTTGACATCTGGGCACCTGTTTAATAGGAACACCAAAGCAGGATTACAGCCAGTATCACCAAACGTATCTGCGGCACATTCTGCTCCATTTTGCGGTTAGTTAGTGTTTTTTTTGTAGATGCTAGAATGTTGTTGATTTCCTTGTTTATATTTAAAGAAACGGCTGCAACGCCACATACTTTACTTTAAATCCCTCCTGTTTTAGGATGCAGGTGCTTGTTTCCTGTTGTACCCATAAATATACCCAAATCATGTCCGCCAGATGTGCATTTCAGGCTCTGCCGGGATGTTTGTGAGCTCAGGGACAGCCTGTGTGAAGCATGCTTGGATTTGTTCCAGAGCATCACATGAGCAGAGCCACACCAGAAAACTAAAAGCATATTATTGCAGTAAATGGTTAAAACCTTGACATGAGCGTCCGGACTAAACTTTGCTTTACTGTCACATAGATATGCAGAGACTCATCACACACCCCAAGGTGACAGACCTTACCTGTGTCTCTCGGCATCTTCGCTGAGATTTCTCAATTTTCCCAAAAACTGTTTTTCCAGTATATTCTTTATTTTTACCCCTTTAAGCTAATCCCACATTTTAGATTTGCAGGAGCACAACTCGAGCAGACTAACCCCAAAGAAGTCTGTGATTGAAACTGGGTTTGAAGGAGGTGTCAAAGTTTTTGACTTTTGAACTGCTCGGTGACCTCAAGCTGCTTCTGCATAAACATCATCCAATGTGTCCCGATGCTCTGAGCATCGTCTCTTATTTTCTAAGCTGAAAGGTCCCGCCAATTCACAGTAAACAATCACTTCACTACCACATGTACACATGTCCACGTCTGCCTGTCTTTCTTCTTTTCTGCTTGTCACTGAGAGTGTTCACATTTAAAAAAAGAAGAATGGTACTATGCAGAGTATCTTTAGCAGATAAAGTCTGATTCCCAGCGAGATGACAAGTTACCTCCCCTTGTCTTTGCTTGTGTTTGCAAGTCACACACAGATACATCACATCGATGTTTGTTTGATATGTGTGCTCTCTCTCTTAGTGGTAAGCAAAATCTTTTTAAGCAACCATGGGTTCTTTTTTTTCTTTTTTTTTTTTAAACGCGGCTTGCAATAATCCCTTCTCGCTCCTCCACTCCACCACCACCTCCTCATGGATCAGGTTAGAGATTTCACAGCAGTGTTCGGAGGTGACACACTTAGACATAATCTTTTTTTTTTTTTTTCTTATTTAATTTCCCACCATCCTCTCAGCTGATTCTCCCCCTGTCACTTTAGACGCAGCTGAGAGACTGATTTGGCTTCCGTAATCTCTTCTTGCATTCCCCCCTCCTCCACTTGAAGAAACCTCGAAATATCATAAGGAGATTATTTCATTCGTAATTGATTGAGTGGCTCCTCACCACAGACCAAGATACTTCAAAGTGTCTGAATTAAGACTTGGGGTGGGGTGACTGAGGCAGGGAGGGGTGCGAGGAGGCAACGTGGCTCCATGAGGCTACTGCCGGGGTCGAGCAGCTGAGCCTCTTTGGGCGGCAAATAAGAGTTGAGTCTGATCCTGTGATGGCAGCTAATTGGCTAAAGCAAAGACGTATCGGTCAGGGGAACATTTAGATGAGGCTCCTCAGCTCCTATAGACTAGTTTGCAGGCTGCAACTTGGTCCAGTAAGGCAGATACTTATCAGGAAGAAGTTTGTAAACTTCCGAAACCTTTAGCCTTAATCCAGAATAGTTTTGATGCAGTTTTCAGTCTTTTGTGGCAGTGGAATAGATAGACATTTTGGTAATTATGCTTGTTTGTTGTGTTTTTTGCCAAGAGTAAGATGACAAAATGAATACAACTCTCAAATCCGTCTGTCTAATATGATGACGTTATCTTAGACCTTAAGACTGTCAATCTTCTCTTCTCACTCCAAGCAAAAAAGTGAATAAGCATGTTTCCCAAAATGTCAAACAATTCCTTTAAAAGGCAGATGGGATCCAGAATGTGTGTCCGTTATTGACCACAGGAATGCTCGATCCTGCAGATTTCTAGCTTCCTGAGCGATCAGCATTTAAACTGCTCATACCTTCCTGCAGCCTTCCAGCTCTTCCCCTGGCTGTGGAGAGGTTGTCGACCCCCCCGTTGTCTATAGAGTCAATCCAAGTATCAGGTTAAGCATTATCCCGCCGCTCCCTATCAGGAGGACGCACAGATCCCAAATGATCACTCATGAGTCTGAAGCAAAGTCTTTGGGGCCTGAAAGAGAGAAGATGAGAAGGACAGTTTCTCCAGTTTCCATTTCACATCTTTTCACCCCAAATCACCCGTCTCTGTCTAATTTTCTCTCCTTCTCTCCTCTCTTTTACCCCCTTTTCCTTTCTCTACTACTCATCCTTTTGTCCCTCCATCACCCCATTCCTCACTATCAGTCCTGACCCAATGCTGATCTTAATCCTCTTACCTCACGGCTCCATTACCCACTTCAGCCATTTTTGCATACACACCAAAGAAAGAGGGGCTCCTCTCCTCTTTCTCAAACCCCCCAAAGCTCAGTCCTCCAATCCCCCCCAAATATAGATCCCCCAAACCTCTGCCATATATACCATCTCTTATTGTATATGATTTCCTTTTCCATCAAATGTGGATGTTTCTAAATCTGAGGAGGCAATTTTATATGGGGGCAATGAGACTTTAGAGGGAGGAGGTAAATTATTCGTACCCCTTTTCTTCTTCCGCACCCTCATCCAAATTGAAAATGGCGTTAATCAGTTCCCAGGCGGGTGTGGCCGAGCTGTGGGATTATCTCCTGTTTTGTGTTGTTTTTAATCCCTAAATGCCACTTCTGGTCCCATCACTGCTGATAGGGAAATGCAAATGTGTCCCCCTCACCGCTCATTTGCTGTATAGTAATTTACCACGTCATTGTTGGTAACAAGTGAACAAGAAGTCATCCTTCAGGCCATTTCTTTATTTATCGGAAACATGCTTTTTCATGCTCCGTAATTCATCATGTCAGCTATCTCCCTTTCAACGCGGCTGTTTATGATCTCTTCTTTTGCTCCCCTTTCTTTCCTTTCTAATTTACTGTTTCTCTCTCTCAAGGGAGAGATTAACCCCTAATCCCCTGATGTCCCATGGTTAATTGATATGATTTAACTATTACAAGGCCCTGGGTGGTTCCACACTGCTACCTCAGAGAGCGTGCGCCCTCCGCTGAGAACCACGACCTTCCCTCGTTCCACCACCCGACCCTTGCCTAGCCCCCACCCCCCACCCCCCCTTCAATACTTCTTTCCTCCTTTTTCTCTACCGCCTTTCCCCCATCCATCTCTTTCATCTCCTATCTTGTTGCCCTCCACCATGTCCCCACTTCTGTTCGCCCCTGACGCCCCTCTCTCTTGCTCCCAAGGGTCACCATTCAAAAGCAGTTAGCAGAGCACTCTGGGAGTTAGTCTGCACCTCGAGACCAAAAGTTCAGTTGAAAGACTTTATAGTTTCATAAGTGCCTTAGGTTGTTATGTATTGTACAATGTATATAATTGGAATTAGAGTGTGCTTTTGAGTGTGAAAATAAAAGGTCCTTCCTTCCCTTTTCCACCTTTCTGTTCCCTGTGATTAAAAATGAAAAACAAAATCAACACATCACGAAAACACAAAACATTTTTTTCCCAATATTAGATATACTGTAGATGTGAACCTAATATTCAGTGTAAGAAATGTTTGAGGGATTATCTGAAAAGGACTTTCTTACAATGATTATTTGTTTTGTTAAAGCCAAAGCTCTACCAAATTACCTCATAGGCTGTTCTTTAAAAGAGAAACTATATTTGAATCTGTCGTTAATGGTATTGCCACATGCTAACAAGAACCTCTGATGGCTTAAAGTCATGAAGGCAAAAAGTAAAACTGCTCTGTATATCTCAGAGTGGATTTAAACTAAACCACAGAGGAAAATACCAGGATTTTCAGGCATTTCCCACAACAAATCCAGCGATTAGTCTGCATCTCTGCTGCTCATAATCTCTAAATCTTGTTTGTGCAGCAGCAATATAACGCCATGAAAATCCCATAAAAAGAGGCACTAATAGGTTATATTGTGCGCTGTGTATTTTTGTTGTTTTAAATTATTGAAATAAATCACTTTGTTAATTTCGTTTTTTGCCTCCCTCACATCGCCTTTTACTTTTAACATTCAAGCCTCAGCATGTGGAGCCTACTTTCTGTCGTTGTAGTTTAATAGTTCCTTATAAACATGTTCTAAGTTAATAGAATTGTGCAACCATTTGGAAAATACGCTTATTCGCTTTCTTTCTCTAGGATTAGATGAGAACATTGTTGTGACTCTCATGTCTTTACGGTAAATATACGGCTACGGCCAGGAGATGATTAGCTTAGCTTAGCATAAGGAGTGAAAACAGGAGGAAATGGCCTAGCCTTGTCCAAAGGTTAAAAAAGCTTCCTTAAAGCTCACTAATTAACCCATTAACTAACTAACTAATTAATTAAATCATTTTTTTTAGAATTGTTATACTGTCTCCTACTGTGTATTGCAACTGTTGCACAACAATTTCCCTTGTGATAAATACAGTTTTATCTTATCTTATTATATATTGTTTGTTTAATTTGTACAAAAACCAAAGTATAAAAACATTTTTTTTTGTGAAGCCTGGTGTACACAAACCTGTTTACACTTCTGTCTCTGGGGGTTTTTGTTAGCTAGCTGTTTCCAGTCTTTATGCTAAGCTAAGCTAACCAGCTGCTGGCTCTAGCATCACATTTACTGTACAGACATGAGAGTGGGTATCAAAAAGTTTTTCTTTTTTCTAACTTCTCGAAAAAAAAGCATTTTCCACAAGAACTGCTGTATTTCCTGGCCACTTAAAGCTTGTACGCAGCGCAGTAGATTCACTCATTTGTGGTGAAGAAGAGCTTTTATGTGACACTCTTGCATTCCTCATATACATCCCTCTGCCCCTAAACCTGTGCAGAGTGTGTTGACTCTATTATCAGTCCGGTGCTGAAATGTTACACCTCAACTACAAATACGTAACATGAACTTCCTTTCACCACATCTCTCTCTCTTCTTCTTCTCTCTTTCTTCTCTCTAATCTCCTTCATTCTTTGCCTCCCTTTCTTTCCTCCTCTCTCACTATATATTTATAATAATTGTCCGGCAGTCATACGTACTGATGCATGTCCACCACACACACACACACACACACACACACACACACAATTGTCATATTTCTCGGGCTGATGGAACATTCTGCCCAGGTCCGAAAACATAATAAATAGAGGGCCGCGCTGTCTGCTCTCAGGCTTTAGCATGTATTCGTAATGTGATCATTCTTGAACCCACAACGCTTAGATCACAACATCCTTCCCGCAGCTTTTAAAGAAGAAAGAAACAACAAAGACTAAAATGTTAGAAAAAAAAAAAGAAAAAAAAAAAAAAAAACTCAGGTCGCTCTTATGTCAAAAATGTAAAGAAAAATTATATTTATAATCATCTGCAGATTGCCTGTTTTATGTGCTTTAAAAGTATGTTTGTTTAGGCGTTCTGAGAAGTCGGACTCAAGTATGAGCATCATGTAATGAAAAAAGGCCTTCTGTGTGTGTGTGTGTGTGTGTGTGTGTGTGTGTGTGTGTCTCAGCTGAGGTCTTGGCTTTATGTTCCTTGGCTCAGTGTAGGTGTTGAGGGAACATGTCATCAGAGGGATAGAGCTGTTTGGGGTTTGGAGTGTCAATGGGGGAGGGCTAAGAGGGTATCAGTGTGTGTGTGTGTGTGGGTGTCCATGTGTGTATTCAGGGTTATGTGTGTGCGTTGCCCTTCCGTTTACCTTTTGGCTCACCTAAATGTCTGCATCCACTCGTCTTTCTTCTCTCCCCACTCATCCTCCTGCCCTGCTCCTCGTAGCCCCCGTAAGTCACTGAGGTATTTCCACAGCAGTGTGTCAGTGTTAATATTTACTCCGATCTCATGGCTGGACAGAGCAGCTCCGCCTCGTCGCCCAGCGAACACATCTCATAACTCGCCGGCTGTGTTTACAACACTGAATGCCAAAACTGGATGTATGAAAATAGAACGGGCTAAAATAAAACTTCTGTATATCCTTGTTGTTTTATTTCAAGCATCCAACCGTGTGTGTGTGTGTGTTTAGATTCCTCACATAAGATCATGGCAAACAATCAAGTTTTTAACTCGGCAGAGGCCATCACCTTTACATTAATATTACATTCGGCATAATGTCACACAACTGTCATTTACAAATGGGAAGCAGTGCATTGTGGGATGTTTAGCAAAAAGTAGTATCGTAGTTGTGTTACGTCACAAACCTTGTAAATGGTAAACCATCAACTAAAAGGCAACGTTACGTATAAATGCCTGTATTTAATTAGAATAATACATTTTATCATACAGTTAAATCTGTTCTGCATGAATATTGATCTCAAAATATGTCTCCAACTTTATTAAGTAGCTCGTTATGGTAAACAATCTCTAAAAGTTGTTTTTCTCTGCGCAAAGGTTATTTGGGAAAATGTTAAAAAGTGTTGAGGCTACACTGCTGAGAGTTGTGTGTACACACAGTCAGTCCTGGTGTTTCGTTTACGTTTTGCCGTCGTTCACATTTATTGACTCAGTTTTAACACGTGGTTTAACTTTGTGAAACGGTCGTCCATCTTTATTCTTCTTTCTTTCAAAAAAACTCCAAAGAACAGCAGCAGCAGTGAAAAAGTAAAGTTGGAATTATGCTTTTGCTAATGTACACGTCAACATCTTTGCTAACACACAGCTCTTGTCGCAGCAGTGCATTATGGTCTATTATTGGTCTCTTAGCCTCCTCTGAGAAGAATTTCTTCTTCTACAGTTATTGAACATTGCTTCAAAAAGGCAACTTCAGAAAGATGACCCTTGCATCAAAAATGAAACAAAAAGTCAAATATTTTATAAGAAAAGTTCTCCATCTCTATAATTTAGTCATTTCTTCCTGTGCTTCCCTGTGCAGTAGTATGTGTGATGTTAAAGTGTTTATCTTTTCAAAGCGCCGTCTCCATGGAGCTGAGTTGTCTCGCTCAAACCTCTGGGTCACAGGGTCGTGAACCCTGGGTAAACCTCAAGCTGCTGCCTCCCAGCAGGAGAGAGGCGCAGTCAGCAGATCAGCTGACGATCAACTATAATGCTGCACTGAACACAAGGGCAACGCCACAGAACTGTGAGGGAAAAGCAGAGAAACAAGAACATTCAAATTATACCCAGGGAGAAAAATGCCAATTTTGACGTGTCGAGGTTTATGTCAAACTTAATTTGTAGAAATCCTTTTTTTTTTTGTGTCTCGTTCACATCTGGGCTTTTTAAACATATATCATGTTAGCAGACCTGCTGATATGTTAAAAGATATCCCCTTTATATGCCACAAAAGAGGCAATAGTAGTTTTATTGTCTATTATCCCTCTCTAACCCTAATGAGAAAGAGTTTAAAAGTACTTTATCAGTCCTCCTGTCTTGTGTTTCTCCCCATTCATTGTTTTTCTCATTGCTATTACAGCGGACTATCAGACTTTTAATTGGCCCCTGGCAACAATTTGACAGTCGATAGAGCAACGACCCTCATTAAACACCTATTTCACTTCCATTTGGTATCAAGAGAAGAAAAAAAAAAAGAAAAAAAAAAACAATCAGCAGAGTCTGACTTTTGATTGAGAACAATGATGATTTAGTTAAACTGAAAATCCAATGCCTCCCTCCCTCAGCCCTGCGATCAGCACAGAAAAACACCTTATCCAGTCGATCCTACAGAAAAAGAAAGGAGAAAAAAAAAAGGAAAAGCTGGCTCCTTTTCTTTATCCCCAAAGCAGGATAACAGCCCGCGTTAGGGGAATATCCACGCCTGCCAATTGCAGTAATGGCCCCTAATTCCAAATTAATTCAGTCTAAATGAACTGTCAGAGGGAGATTGATTTGTTGGAGCTGCTGTCTTGATGAGTGCTGTCGTGGGAGGGGGTGATTAGGCGCTGAGGCCTATGTCGCTCTCCCACAGCCTGAGGCTATGAGGCTCGATTTTTTTATTTCATTTTAGACCTGGACCTGAGCAGTGGCAACACCAGCTGTTTCTGGGATGACAGGTAAGGGGACATATGGCCACTTGGGGATGAAGTCCACTGAGTAGCTGGAAACGATCTGGGGCACATTTTCATGGACTTGATGGGACAATCTGACGCTGAGGGGGAGGTTGATAAGGTTTCTGAACGGTCTGTGTGACTTTGTATAAAGAGAGAAGTTCCCGCAGAAATACCCACAAAGACCCCCTCATTTCCAATTACTTTCAAAGTTCTGCTTGTTTGTTTTGCGTCTATAAATTGAATTCTAGCCTCCGCCACACCAAAAAAGTTGCTTCTGCATATAGTTTCAGGCTTTTTCTATGAAGACAACCTTATTAATAGGCTCTCTTCAAAGTTAATTAGCTGTGGAAACGAGGCCAGGGGCACTGGCGTTTCTACCCCAGAGGACTTTGCTATCCCCGCTGATTCCCGGGCTAGGCTAATTATTTCCCAATAACCTTACTTACTGGCCATGCTCCCTCCTCTGGGCCTGAGCCTAACAAGCGTCGCCCTGCGACTCGAGAGGCTGTTCTGCTTGGAAGTTTTTAGCCACCTGCCTCCCTGCATGCCCGCCACCGCAGAGATGATTTCCTGCTCTTCCTCTTCCTCGAGTTTAGAAGCTCTCGGTGGCGAGAGGGTGGTGGCTTTCTAAAGGCGCTGCTGTTTGATGTCGAAAATTAAATTCCTTCAAATTCGCCATTAACGCTATTACTTAAAGTATTGGACACACTCCTAAGTATCCCAATGGCATTATGTCTGCTGTCATTAATTTTGCCCTCTCCTGTAGCTCTCCCTACAAATATCAATATAAAAAAAACTCTAAATAGTTAACCTTATTACTCTTGCTGTTTATTTTGACTGTTTATTTACTTTCTTATTTATTTATTTCCTCTCCCACACCCAAAGCAGAATTGTCTGCTCCCATATACCGCACACATGAATAAATATGGGCCACATACATATTCTGAGGGCTGAAAAGCTGTTTATCATGCAAAGAGGGAACATCAGAGGCTAAGAGGGGAGGTGGCTAAAATAGGCTGAGCTATTAGAATAGATATTAGAATATATTAGAATATTGGAAATTAAATGTGAACTTGTGATCCTTTGACATACTTGAAGATGAAAGGCGAGAGAAACTAACACTTTAAAGACCAACATTCGAGATAACAGTCACCGTATAAAATAGCATTTTCCAGGTGAAAGTCACCATAATTATTCAAATGTAGCATCTGAACATTTAAAGGAGATATATAAATGAAGTCAGTCTATAATCTATCATATATATTTCTGACTCTTAATATACTGTATCATGTGCATCATGTGTTTGTTTCTACAGGAGTGTTTTTCTCACTCGGCCGTATTGCATTAATCCCCCTTTAAAGCTGTCCCATTACAATCCTCACTAAGCACACAGCCTGCGGCCGCTGCTCAGAAGCTGCACTGTACGTACACTAACAGACCACTAATGGTCAGGGAAACATGTTTTTCTTCTTCATTGATACCGATCATAACAGATTTCATGCCAAGTTTCTTCATAATAAGTGAAGGATGCATGACACGTGTCTTTGGTAAGTTGGTTGTTTTTTTCGCAGACTTGTCATGCGTCCAGCTTTTAAGTGCTTTTAATTCCTGACGGCCTCCAGAACAACACGATCGAAGAGATGTTTGTCAGATAAGAAAATGATCTGCCTTGCTATATGCTACTTTGTTTTTTGTAGTGTAAATATTTTGATCAGATCAAGCACAAAGTGAGTTGGGAATCAAATGACTTCTTTAAGACCCACTGAGGTTTTAGCGGAATATATATCAGATGTTTAGAGAAAAACACATTCAGATCATGTACAGCTATTAGTATCAGCACACGTAATCTAATGAATCTAAAAGGATCTTGACTCGAGTATTCAGTGTCATCCTTGGGCGGCCTCTTTAAAGGAGGTGTGTATTTTTCCAGTGTACAATTACTTAAATTAGATTTTCCAAAACTAAAAAAGCTCTTAAGAACGTAAAAAGAAAGGTCTGCTCCTCATAATATTGTTTTAAAGCAGATTTATAATGTCTTGGTAGACATCCAGTATTTCTGTTTACCCTTTATTATTCAAAAAGATCCAGAAAAAAATATAAAAAAATCCCAGTTACAAAGAAAAACAAACATGTTACATGTCGCAAAAGCATTTTTGTTCTTGTTTGAAATGAACACATCATATATGTCACATTTCTAAGTGTATGGGCTGAAACAGAGAAGCACCATTATGATCTCAATTAACAGTCTGATCCAATACAGTTAAAGATGACGAGCGTTCACTGGATCTGTTTGTTCTGTTCCTTATGGTACTGCCTGCGGTTTAACAGCATTACGAGTTTACCCGTTTGACTTTTAAGAGTTTCAGTTTTGACTATGAAACTGTAGCCTCTGGTGGAAACGCTCCATAAACAGTGGCAGACTTTCACAATGATGGTCTGGTGAAGAAAATAACTGAACTTTGACTGCTGGACTGAATGAACTATACGTCTTGCACATTACTTTGTCCATTCAGATGTACGCAAACACTTTTAGTTTGTGCTTTTGTGTTTGTTGCAAGAACTGGCTGGACTTTAGTAAGAAGAAGTGTTCTGCATTAAAAATGTATAAAACATTGACATTGTAACTAATAACTATTTTCATGAACAACTCCAAGATTCACATCTGCAGACCTGTAGAAACGTTTTATTTAAAGTCTTTTTGTCTAAAATAAGAATAAATCACAGAGGTCTTCAGGGGAAACATCTTGAAATAGGGAACTTGTCCATACTTAGAAAGCAGCTGGTTTTCCACATCGCATTGTGGCCAACTTGCAGTATATCCACATGTGACTCAGCCTGCAGCAGGGACACACGAGCTTGCATGTGTTAACCTGCCAGACGGTATTGACTTGTGCTGTTTGCAGTCTCAGCTCGTACATCTGACCGGGGTGGGCAGTCTTCTGTGATGGTTAAACTGGGTACGTTGAAAACAGAATTACTGATTTGATTATCGAATGTGATCAAATGTGCTAAACATTTTCAGCTAAATGTTTCTAAGGGAAGGAGTAAAACGTCTGAACCACTGTAAGTGTTCACTATGTTGAAGGGTGGAGGAGGTGCAATAACAGCAAAACACCGTCAACAACGAATGGGAGCAGATCACTGAAACTGTGATCAAATAACCAGAATAAACAATGGAAATGTCTTATCAGGCCGTGGTAAATACAGACACAACGACTGTATGAGAATTTGTAGTAATCTCGTACTTTATAATGTGATAAATACAGATTCAAGCATCATTCATGCTTCAAAGTTGATGATAATGTTCAGAAGGCACAAGACTGTCCAATTTAAAATAGATTTAACATGATGTAAATGTAAAAAGACAGAAGAGATTAAAAAAATCTGCAAAAGACATGAAGAGGAGCAAATTAAATTTTTTGGAAAATAAAAGCCAACACCTTAGAAAAAAATTAACACACGAGGAGAATTCTCCTCTTTTCATTTGTCTATAATCTATTTCCACCAAAAGTTTCCTTTTGTCCTCCCATAATGCACCTGGGGCCATAATAGAACCCGGGCATCTCATTTCCCTGATGGAGCTCCTCTCCGCCTGACACCACTGTCCACACACTCGTTAACAACTTTACTCCTCCGGCTGCCCCCGGCCATGCGCTGGATGCATAGACGGCCCTGACGTCTCCTTGTCTAACTCTCACTCCGTCTCTCACTACATCATTCCTCCTCCTCTAACTCCCGCGCCATAACAGCTTCTCCTCCTCCACAGCTCTGACTCCATCACTCCACACTGCTATTCTTCTGTTTCCTTGTTTTTTCCTCTCCATTTGTTCAAGAGCTATTCTGCTCTAAGCTCGCTCTTTGATCAATACAGAGTGGGGCTTTCTGACTGCATACATCCTACACCATGGCAGCTTAGCCTATCAATACTATTTAAATTCTCCTTATGGCCACAAAGAAGCCGCTGCATTATTTAGCAGGCGTGCGGTCAATTGCACATTATCTACACAACATTAACAGGTAAATGGCGTTCGTGTGGAATCTGTAACTGTGGTCGCTGAGCGATGTGTCTTCTAGCGTCTTTGTCACGCTGGACAGTCAATATGGTGGGTTTAGTCTCTGAATCCAATGTGCAGATCTCCTTATCTGTCTCTAACTTCTATGACATTTTCTTAATTCAGTGTAAGACAATGAAAGGCTGGTGTCTTTTAGGAGAAGAAACAAACTTCAGAGTACAGCTATTAGAGAGAAAAACAGCCACAACCTGCCATTACGAGCTGCAGGTAAAAGCCACTCTTTTCTACAGTTTCCTTTGTTGCCCCCGACTAAATGGAACAACCATGTTCAGTCCAAAGCAGCAACACAACCATAAATGTAATGTACTTCTAGATGTAGGAGAGAATGGGCTACAATAAAAGCTGGGTCTCATTTAGTGTGGAAATGTTTTCCCATCTCCTGAGTTGAAAGGGGAAATATTCATTAAGGAATAAATCAAATGAGCCGTGACTGCGACAAGGTTGCAGCGGAAATTCAATTTGTATTCATAAACAGCCACAAGCAAGGAGGTGATAATTCAGAGGAGTTGGGTTACTGAAGCTGTTTGCGACTTGTTATTTAAAAGACTTGCATCGTGTGTGTGTGTGTGTGTGTGTGTGTGTACAGTACATCCATATGCCATGTGCCTATACGTGTGTTTGTGTGTTCCCTGCACTCGATCCCCTCATAAAATAATGAAGTCTGTTGGATCTATTAGTGATGATCATTTTCCCAAGTATTGTTTAAACTCTAAACTCAATCACGGCAAACAAGCACCGAAGCTAATGTTCTTTCATTAATGTAATGAAACACAAGGTGTTTGTGAATAGTTTTGCAGACTTCATTATTTAAACGATTGTAACACTGGTTTAAATGAAAGTCCTCCACAAGTGAAGTAAATACTTTTTCTTCAATTCATGAAAATTAGCTCTTTATGAAGTAAAAACTAAAAACATTCAGAGCAGATTCTCCGAAGTCATTTGCTGAAAAAGTGACGTAAATATTGATGCAGGAAGTTTAGTTTTTGCCTGCGGTGGAAAAAAGTCTGTGTCAAAGTTAATTTGCTCTATGGGAGTTTGCAACAATCAAAAGACTGACACTGTCCCGAGCTTTGACGGCTGTGTAACAGAACTGGTCGCTCCAATAATCATCACTTCCTCCCTCTGTGTCCTGCTAACAGTCCTGGTTAGTTAAGATATTTACACTGTCACTAGATGGGCTTTTGAGACAATGTATTATTCCCATCACAGTGCACGAGCAGACGTATACTTCTGATACGCACTAATCACTTGCATCCTGTAATCCAGACCAGCTCTGTCACATGGCCCTCATGTCTCGTAAGCACCTCGAGTTTCTGTTTGTTCGTGTTGGTTTGGAACTGAGCATAAATAAACCAAAGGTACATCCTGTGACCTTATTTATGTCTTTTATTTCTCTTGTCTTGGTGCCAAAAGGATGAAATAGCAAAAAAGATTTGACAGAAACAAAAGATATTGTAATGTGGTTCTTAACAATTTGGTAACAAGATGGTTGGTTTGTGTTTAAGAAGAGTTGTGTTGGTGAGAACTCATGTGTTCGGTATGTCTGATTAAGTGTGAGGGGTGAGTGTGAGCAATATGAAAAATAATAATAATAATACAAAAATAAAAAAAGGTAACACTTCTGGCAGTGATAACTGTTGGGTTTAGTATTACATACATTTCTTTTGACATAATCGTCACCCTGTTTATTTGATATTCTTCTGATATTAGATTGGTTTGGGGGTTTTTTTAAGGGGAAAAAACGTTTTGTTGCACATGTGTCTTTAAAAAAGAAAAAACGTCTTTCTTGTAGTACTTATTTTCCTTGCAAATCCACCTTTAGCCTACAACCGCACAACACTGCCAACTTACATGTATATAGTTGGGAAGCACATGAAACCAAAGGCCAAAGTCTGGTTGGTGCGCATCTCCTTTGTTAATTTTGAAGCGCTCTTCTTCAAGCTAACCTCTCCTCTTCTCAGAAAGTGTCTGCTAGAAAGAAAAGCACAACAAACATATTTAGAGCAGAGAGAAAGGAGGAGAGATGGAAAGAGGATGAGTTCTCTGCTGTGTTAGAGAGGCCGCCAAAATCCATTACCTAAGTGTTCTTTATCTTTTCCATATGCTTTTGTTGTCTAATCTATCTCCGCAAATCCTGGATTCAGAAAACAAACAAATGGATCAGTCCCGCCGCTTGCTGCAACCAAATGCGCCACTGCAGACACCACAGAGGCACACTGCTGCAGCGCTGCCCAGAGGCCGGGGGCAGAAGTGCAGGGAGGTATGCACAAAGTGATGGGATGAGTGGATGGATGGATGGATAAGTGAGAGGGTGTTGGAGATAATCAGAGACAGCAGCTGGAGGAATTCGAGGACAGGAGACGGAGTTGCTAACTCTACTTTCTGCTCTGTCGGATCCTCGACTTTGGCCCTCGCATCCTTGATCCTCTCGGCTTTTACTCCCCCCACCGCTCCCCCTTCCCTGCTCTCTTCTTTTAAGGAGGATTGGAGTTTATTCCAGACAATCCACCCCAGTTCAGGAAGTGGAACGAGAGGGACTCAGGGAAATGCGGGATCATGGACGGACTTCCGAGGGGGAAAATCGTATCACAATAGTGCTGGGACTCTTATCAGATTTAGGTGAAGGGGTTTGGGGTTTATAAAGCCAAGAGCTCTGGCTCAGTGGTAAACTTTTAGATTGGTAGGGGGGATGTAGTGATTATTGAAATGGGTCTAAACCTTAAGGAAGAGGCAACGAAAAACACAGAGGCACATCAGCATCACTACTGCAGCACCCTGATTAGCTCTTAGCTAACACTGAAACAAGGTGCAAACTGCTCTGCCATATGCAGACGCCATATAAACAGTAAAAGACTGTTATTATGTATCCCACTGTGGTTACTGGCAGAGGAGGAAGTCCCTCCAAGTTTCTAACTTTAGCTCCTGCAAACCTAGACCCGAGCCCAGCCTTGAAAGAAATACTTAGACATTTCTTTTTTCACTTCGTTGTCGACAGTTCGATGAGAGAGTCGACACAACTGTCATGTCTTTATGTATGGAGCTAGAGCTGGGAGGCGATTAGCTTAGCATACAAACTATTAGTAAGGGGAAACAACTGGCCTGGCTCTCTCCAAAGTAAAAACAAAAAAAAAAACAATACACCTCCAAGCACATCTAAAGCTCACTGATTAACATGAAGTATTTTGTTTAATCTTGAGAAATGTAAAAACTATAGAGCTTTAGCAGGGAGACCACCTGTTTCCAGCCTAGGTGCTATGCTACGTTTAGTAGGTGATTTGAGGGTGGATGCCGTCGCCCTTTTTGGCAGAATAACCTCCCTAGTTAACCTGCCATCTCCCCTCTCCACCCCCTAAAGCAGAGAGAGTGCAGAGGGCTCGTTTAGTACAATATGTTAGTCTACCCTGCCGGACTCATTGATCCTTTATCTGACCATAGCTCTGAAATATCAGTAGCCTAACTGTGCTGTGTATTGATAAATCCATGGCGCTGTCTGTGGTATCAGATGTATTTCAGATGTAGAGTCCCACCCTTCTTTCAGTTTTATACCTGAATATTCTCTTAACTACATAGCACTTTCCACTTTTCCACTAAATATGAAGCTACCTTTAGTAGCCCACTGGCTTAGCCTTGCGCTAAGACTGCAAACCGAGGGGAAAAGTTAGCCTTTCTACCAAATCGGCCTACCCTAACCTCCAAGGCTCACTAGTTAACATGCTGTTTCCTGTTTGTTTAATCAGAACAAAAAATGAAATGTAAAAACTAGAATTTCTTTAATGGACAAACATTAGGGAACAATTTCCCCGGAATGCCCCCAAATCCATTTACAATCAATGCCTAAACATAACCATTTTTAACCTTATACCTAAACCCAGGATACTGGTTTAGCAGTGATGGGATTCAGGATTTTGGCACACAGGTGTATGACGTTGAAAAAGCCTTTAGATGCTCTTTTTCCCTGTGTTTAATATCAGTTAACTGCAGACAAATGACTCGCTGGAGCACAGCCGCACAGCCAGACACTTCTTTCACGCTCCAACCCTCCTCCAACCCCCCCCCCCCCCCCCCCCCCCCCCCCCCCCCCGTCACGCTGTAGGCTAAACTAGCTAGTGATCAGTCCCAGTCATTAAGCCCAGCAGCAGCAGCATGCTGTGTGAACAAACATCCCTAATCACAGCCTCTTAAAGACTCCTAATGAGTCTCTGCTAATTAGGCCTCTCTCTCTGAGTCAATCTTTTCTCTCTCTGCTCCACTCTGTTAGCCCAGCCTCATTTGTCTGCTATAGATTAGTGGATGGAGGGGCCGGTGAATGTGTGTGTGTGTGTGTGTTTGTGTGTGAGGTTGAGCCAAATCAGGCTATTGAAAATCATCAGTAGTTAAAGTGAGGGTTTAGGATGGAAAGTCATCAATGATTAAAGGTGAGGTTTTGCTTTTCAGAGGTCTATTATCCTTAGTCCTTCCAAGTTTATTCCAGGTCAGATCCCATCAATTATCTTCCTGCTAACTTCTGCTGACAAGTGAAACTATAATTCATCCTAAAAAAACTTTAATTAAAGTATACGTTAGCTCTTTCCACACTCATTTAGGTTCCCAAAAATCATTGTAAATGAACTTTTTAAAAAAACGTATATATTTTTTGGCTTTTAGTAGAAAACAAGGTCACAAATCATGCTTTTCAGAACAACAACCAAAGTATTCAATTTAAAACCAGATGAAAAAGCTGTAAGCAGAAAATGTTTCCTAATTATATCTGATAAGAGGCTAAAATGAACAATTATTTGTTAGAAATGTAGCCAGACATTTGGTTTTCAATATGTTATTTCAGGTCCATGCAATACAATACATTCAATGTTCGTGCCTGTTCTACTTTTTCTGCTTCGTCATTCAACTAATTAGTTGTCCAGATATTTCTTGTTTGTTTGTAATCAGACAGTGGTAATAATAAGGAAAATCCTGCACTTGATTAGAGGAGGCCTCAACTTTTAAAATATTTCAAAAAGTTTTGGTGAAACTCTCACCAACACGAACACGTGTTTGTTGATGAGCATCTTTTTGTCGTACAGGAAATATGTTTGTGCTGAGATCACGACCACAGTCCCAGTGTATCTAACAATCCTGCGTGAGAATCTGTATTATACGGCTACTCGTGTCACTTCTCAGAAAGCTTAACTAGGTCATCATCACCCCTCCCTCCACAGAGTAAAGGCTTCCAGCAGCAGCTATCCACAGACTCCACAACCCCTGGATTCACATTGAGACTGAGCGATACAAATCCTGGCCGGGAGTCACTGAAAGAGAGACCTCATCATCTGCCAACCTATGAACCGTGTGTGTGTGTGTAAAAAAGAGATCTCAGAGGATAAGTTAGGAGATGAAGATGATTTTGCCGTGGGCTGTCAGTGACCACACACTCAACTGTTCCCTGTCTTTCTATTTTTTCTCCGTCTCCCTTCTTTCTTTTCTTTGTTTCAAATCTCCTCCCGTTTAAATGGGGCTGAATGTGGCTGAACAAAACCACACAACGTGGTCATAGGATCTAACAACAATGACTATGTAGAGACAAGCAGAATTATTTCCCCCCAGCATTCTTCATCAATTCCCAAACAGACAGACAGTATTGTGAATGAACATTTTATCACAGAGCTGGGAAATCCAAAACAAGGACTGAGCTGTGGAGGCATTATGTCTGAAGAGTCTTTGAAATAGACCTCCTGCCAGGGGAAGAAAAATACAACTACAAATTACATCACAGGTACATGTATGTTTTAAGTTAGAATTCATTGATTTCACACACATCTGTCATACAGTTGTGTAATGTCTTCTGTGGTGCTGTGTCAAGACTAATAACCAGACTAGAATAATCCATCCAGTTTGGCTGGAGCCTTCCATTTCTGTACACACAGCCTGCATTTAAAAGAAGTTTGAAAGAAGAAGCCTTTCATCGGGCAGGGGGGGATTAATGACACTGCAGAGATGCATTATGGGATCTGTATGATCCGGATCTTGGCCTCTGCAACAACAGTTTTGTCCAACTTTAAATTATTTTTAATCCGTCTCTTGTCACCAAACTTTATAGAAATACCAAAACATGGAGTACCCCTGTGAGATTCTTGTTATCGAACCAAACCCCATTTTTGATTCTCAGCAATATCCATTCAGTATGTTTGCATTCTGTAATTAAAATAGTAGATTTCATTGCTATTGGTGCAGTCCTTCTTCCCAGCATGGGAAACATACATACGTGGACATGAAGAAGACAGCCTGTGCATGGTTGTTGATGAAGGCGAAGCATAGCTGTTTTTATCAAAATGTGAAACAACGTGATGCAATAAACCCTCTCAGCACCAGGTGTGTGTCGCTGCGCTCTAAATAGATACACAACTCGCTCTTCTGCTCTTGTATTTCTGACAGTGTAACCTCTTGAGGCCTTTGCCTGTCCAAGTGGTTAATACACATGTTATTTCAAACGTGACTTTGGGTGTCACTGATACCTGACACTTACCATCAGAAACCAGTAACCACAGGGGGCCGTCAAGTAAATGAAGACTTTTAAGGATTTCAGCTGTAAAAACTCTTCTGTGGAGTATGATTGGTTGTAATGGCATTATAACTGATGTGTGAGCTGCCAAACCAAACCGATTTCCTTTTGGCTTTGAAAACACACACACACACACACACACACACACACACACACACACACACACACATTAGCACACACAAGCTCTGCCTCTGTGCTGCCCTGTGAAGGAAGGCGGTAATGGCTTGTTGAGCTGCTATAAGGCCGGGCCTCGGGGCCGGTCACAGCCATATCTCACACAGTATCGACCAGCAGAGAGCTAAGTGTGGCCCTCAGCCCTTCATCCCTTCCTTCTTCATCTCCCTCTCCCCCTGTTCTTGATCCTGTAAAGTTATAACTGTACTCATGTCAGCCGGGTAATTATCATTGATCTGCCGCTGCAGAAGGTGACAAATTTCTCTGTTGCTGTACCAGCTGATCTGTGATCTGTCATGGCCCGCTGCGCTGACTTCCCCACACTGCAGATGGACACTTGCTGCTAGGAGGTGGATGGAGGGTTTTGATTGAGACAGGAGTATTTAACATACCCAAACCCATCATTTATGCAATTTTTGTATTTTCAACACAGATTGATTTCTGAATAATTCAATTCCTCCTCCAATGGCACTCAGAAACAAGCCATGGCATACTGTGTGGGAGGTAAAGTGAATGCTCCTAAAACACATCATCTAAAAACAAGGTACCATCCTTCCTCAAGATCTTATCCTTTTTACTTATTCAGATGATAATTAATGATAGCCATATGCAGTCCATGGTGATAAGCCACAAGCCTCTTATTTATTTTTAATATTGCCAATACAAGCCCTGATGTCAAGTAACGGCTTCAAAACAAAATGCCTTTTTATCTTTCTAGTTCAAGCAAATACATTTCCAATCATATTATAAATATAAACTGTGATGTATCGGCTCCCTGAGTCTCTTAGACTCTTAATGATCAATCATTAGTTACAATGAAGGCTGAAGCAAGGATTACAGGAAGACTGAGATCATGAAAGAATTGTAGAATAGAAACCTAAAAATCCCCACATTTCCAGAAGAAAATAAAGAGGTCATGACCTTACTGCCCTCAGAATCAGTTAGTCATACGTTTGTGAGGTGGTAGAAGCATATTATTTCTCAGGTTACGCTTGGGTTGCATATCAGTAAATATGATTTCTATTAGATAATTAACCACCACCTTCTTTCAAGCTAAATTTGGAGGCATCCCCCAAAATACAACTAATCCTGAATCGGGGAAACAGCGTTGTGGGAGTCCGCCCTATTGTACCCGAGAAACTGTTTAAGCATTTATAACGACAAATGTGAGAACTGAGTATAGGTTGGATCACAGCTGTATGGTATCAAGCGCTTCATAGAGCATCCTGACGTTTTCATCCCACTTACCTGCTGGTACACACAGCAGCAAGTTCATCATCATAGACAATAGTCTAGTAGGTGTCACATCATAACAAATTAGGCAGACAGGGCAACAGGGCAGCAGATTGGTACATTCATCACGGGAGAAATAGATCATGTCACTGTTGTCTGTTCTGCGGAGGCCTATCTGCTGCTGCTGTGGGCCTACGGACGGGACGGCCCAGGCACTACATCAACCACAACTGTAGGAAATGAGGCCTTCATGACAAGTAATAGGTTTTATTGAGTGGATGATGAGTGTGTTTGAAATATATCATGACGGTCTCAGTGTGGCACACTTTGTACTTTCCCACAGAACTCAGAAAGTTCTGCTTTTTCCTCTGGAAGGCTGAAGCATGACTGATTACTGAGGTGAGCAGGAAGATTTATTAGTGTTTATCCAGACACCTGCGGCGCCTCACGAGGAGAAAAGTTTGAGTGTGCATGTGTGTTTTAATCTGTCTCTACTACTGCCTTTTAAAATGTCTTCTTTCAATTTGTGTAAGCATTTAAGCAACAGCTATCAGCATTCTCAAATCAAAGTCCATTATGGAGGGAGTGTGATTGCGTGTGTCTCAATGTCCCTATATCCTTTTGTAAAACACGACTGATAAATTCCCTTTTTGTAACCTCTGCAGGGTTCAGTGGCCACGTTCAATGACTGTGAGAGAGAAAGAGACAGGGAGAGGAAGAGCGACAGGCAATCATTTCTCTGTGCGAGCGGCAGAGCGGGTAGGCGAGCAGATGAAAGCCCATTTTCCTCTGATTAAGTCCTCTGAAAATATTCCATTTGTCAGTGCCAGTGCAGCTGAGACAGGGCCTGGCCTGCACAGCCAGCCGACTGTATCTGTTGACTATGTAGCCGCCGCGATTTACATCGCTCACTGACAACATCATCATTTCCTCCTTTAATGTCCTCCTTCACTTCTGTCTATACCTCCCTCCCATCCCTCTATCCCTCCACCCTCCACCCTCGCCCCTGCTTTCCCTCCTTCATTCCCCCTCTCTCATCCCATCCACAGTGCTCAGCACCACCACCACCACCACCCCTTCCCCCCTAACAGCCTATTTTTGTTTGATCTGCCCTCATTGCAAGGTTGACTGCTACCAAAGAGGGGAGAGCAAAGCGGGACCTGGCTCTGTCTTCGTCATAGTCATTTTCAATGTCATAAATTTCAATTTCCAATCTTTCTGCCCTTTTTTCCCCCATGTTCTTCAACCTCCCTACTCCCCCCTTCTCTCATGGCATACCCATCATGGGAATTTGTCAATTCTGTTTCTCTCTGTCTTTCCCTCTCATTCATTCTGACTCCATCTCTCCAAACACCTATTGGCTATTATCCTGTCTCATGTCTTCCCCACACTCCTGCCACACAGAATGCAATTTTCCCCCGGCCGCGTCTATGATGAGATCCAAATGAAAGATCATTAATATTTTGTTCAAAAAGAAATGGAGTCGTGTCTCCTATTTTAAATATTGTCATTTTCCCTTGTCGTGCTCGTCTGCCATTGAGGTGCTCTTTCTCACCTCCAACACATCAGGGTGATGCAGATGATCACATTTCTTTCCTGTTACTGCACCCTCTCCCCCCAGCTCTGATGAATGCATACGCGTGCATGTGTATGTGTTTGGCTTGTAAAAGCCGTGGAAAACCCGACAGGCATACAAAAAGATATTTGCCCTTTGTCTCTTCAGAAGGTCTTTAACTTGGAGACACTGACAGGAGCAGATGAAGCAGCTGTGAGTGTTGTTGTGTCAGGAAAGACGGAGTGGCACCATTAACCGAGCCCTGGCCCAGTCCCGCTGACAGCCTGACTGAAGTATAAAGAGAATAACTGCTACAGACAAGTTTTACTTAGTGAGGGTATTGATGTACAGGCGTTGTTAGTTGTGTGAGTGAAATGAAATACACTCTAAAATCTAAAAAGACTTGTATCCGGACAATGAAAGAAAGCGTTGTATAGGAACGTTAATGTGTCACCATTCTGTGTGTAAAGCACGGGGCTCTTAATCTTCTTTGGTCTCGGAGCGTGTACAGTATGTGTTTAGCAGCAAGGATTTGTCTTCATTTAGAAATTTAATGTCAACTGATGGAAGTCTTTGGATGCGGAAAAACGTTTTAAATTTAAATTAACTCCCCAAGTAATAATAACTTGTCTAAGATTATGGATGACACTTTATTTTAACCGTCCCTATTTAGCATGTGTGGGCATTATATAAACAATTATTAACTGGTTTCTAATACACTATAGTGTAGTTGTAAACAGATATAATTACAAGTGTTTATTGATGGCTTTGGTAACTAAATATTAGTTACAGAACTATAATATAACTAAATATTCATAACTAGGATATAAACAGTTAAGGAATACTTGATGACACAGTATAACATATTTGCAATAATATATATAATCATATTCAGAAGTTGTAAATCACATCCATAAATATTTTTAGGTCTGCTGTACATGTGTATAAACTGAATAAATGTCACACACATTGCTATAGTATACTATATTTTGAAGAGGTTTTGATGGACTCTAACAGCAGTTATAGATTAACTTGTTACATTAAATCTGATTAGGCAGTTTTGCACCAATCCACCAATATGTTTTGCTCTGCAAATTAATAATATCGTTGTCTTTTGCCTGCCTGTTAAAGAACAATAATTGGAGAAATAAAATGGAAAGAAACAACATTATACAGCAATATTATCATTGATATTTCTGTAGAAAATTCCCACACTTTTGCAGGAGTGAAATGATTGATAGTTCATAGATAATCCCAACAGTTAAAGTGGATGACTCGGACGTTCACGGTGCAGCTGAAATCACGATGCGACAGCTGTCAAAATGGGTATTATTATTATTATAGTATTATTATTAAAGTAGCCTAACGTTACCCTAAGACATGACTTTACTCCTACAGCTAAAGGTTAGGCCTGTTACAATCAAGTGAAGACAAATAAACTTAAAATACAATATTGCGATTCCCACTTTGTCTGGTTGAAAATGCAGCATTGCACCCGACCTCCAAGTCAATGTGTTAAACACGAGGAACACAGTAGAAGCACAAGGTTGTGTGGGAGCTGAGGATTTACTTTGTCCAATAGTTGTTGCTGCAGTGTGATTCGCTGACTACTGCTTCAGGTGGCATTAAACCTGAGTTCAATGGAGCTTTAAAAAGACGAGCGAGTAGAAATTAGCCAGCAAAGAGTACGACTGATTGAACAGACACGTACGATAGTTTTGCCGGAGAATGTGCACCAAAGGAAAAAGAAACAATAAAGTTGTGAAATGTAATTTGGGAATTAATCAGCATTCATTAGCCCACAGGGCCTTTCCTCCAAGTTCTCTCTCTCTCCATCTCTCTGTCTTTCTATCACTTAATGTTCCCTCTCTCATCGAGGCATCATGGGTAGCCCGCTCACTGCTCACCCAGGCGTTGCCCATTTGCCTTCTGTCTCGCCAGCTCGCTCTCTAACCAAACTTTACCTCCTACCTGACACTCCCTCCCTCCCTCAGCTCATTAGCATCACATTAGCATTTCATTTGCATGGCCTCCAATCTGAGTCCATCAATCTGCTCTTTTTCGCGCATCTTTTTTAATTTCTCTGCGTTAAGTGGAATGTGTTGCTTCTTGTGTTGTGGATTGTGTTCTCGAACTTGTGTTTTTGTGCCTTTTAGTTTTGGAAATGTATACTTTCAGTTTATCAGTTTATCATAGCGCGTCTTTCATCGTCAGCATTTGTTAGCCAGACAGCGGTGAAGCTCTCGTAGTAAAACATCACTAGAAGGACAAACCCGCTGTACTGTACTGTATTATGACAATGTCAGTAACCTCACTTTTCACGCCGATGAAGCTTGAATGAAGTAGAATTCATTTCAATCTCTTGGCTGGAAAGACACAGTAATTAGCCAGGTGAGCAGAGCGGGGCGGGGTCACGCTCAGGCAATTAAGAAAGTGACAGCCCGTCCAGTACAGTGACAGGCTGAGGCCTCACACACACACAAATGCATTCACAGACATAGAAATATATACGCACAACCAACACCCTCACAATCATTTTATAAAAGTCGCGAGCAGCATAATGAACATGAAAGCACTGGATCGCTGTCATTCACTTTGTCTTACATCCTCATCCCGCTCAACAGTGGAACCAATAAATTCCACACTGGCATTTTTAACCCACAGAGAATATTGTTATCACTTGTCATGAGGAGCAGCCTATTCTCATTACGTCAAGGATTATTATAAGTTATTACTCATAACATGTAGAAGCAAAAGCTTTTACCAGATTTAAGCCGTAGTAGAACGAGCAGAAGTAGATCATAATTGTTGATGCTGACTGGAGTGACACGTTGGAGCTAACAGTTTGTCCTGCGATGAGTGGAAAACGGATTACAGACTTTAGCTGTATCCATACAACATGATGATGATTTTATACAGGTTTTGAGTTTTGCTATGAGAACATCATCATTCCTGACTGCGATTTCACAATCTAGGACCTTGCCAAACCATGAAACCTTTTGAACCGTGTGATCTATCCTCCTGTCTATACTTTAAGTGTACACTCAGTGCATGTCTGTGTGTGTGTGTGTGTGTGTGTGTGTGTGTGTGTGTGTGGGGGGGGGCGTTAGGCTGAGCACCTTAAGAAACGGATGACAGCTGAACAGTGATATGATATTCGTTTTCATGTTACCGAATGAAATCAGTCCCTCATTTTATGTAGACACACACCTGCTCCTTCATGCTTCACACAGATGCAAACACACACACACACACACACACACACACACACACCCCACAGTTGTCTTAGAAACACAGAGTTTGGATGTGATGCGACACTTCTGCACAGTGCTCATCTGTGCAGTTAAGTGTTAATGTGTTTGGGACATTAAGAGAAGGGTGCGTTCTCCCTTTGTCTCCCATCTCTCCGTCGCAACCCCAGCACCAAACTCTCTGTGTGTGTGTCTGTGTGTGTGTGTGTGTGTGTGTGTGTGTGTGTGTGTGATAGTGTGAGGTGGTGGGATACGGGCGTCAGGCAGTTATAAATGGCCATCATTTCCCAAACCACTCTGTTCTCCATTGTGGAGCGTATGTCGCCGCGGGGCAGGAGGGAGGTGATGTGTGTGTGCGAGTGTGTGTAGAAGGATGTAAGGGTGTGTGAGCTGGTAATAGAGGAAGTGTAGTCCCAGAGGGAAACTGTGACGGTGGAGAGTAGCGGAGTGTAGCACCACTAGTCTGGAAAGCTGTTCTGAAATCGATGTGCGTAGAGACACATGATAAACGGAATACATATTTCACTAAATATGACCAAACTTATAGTCTGACAAATTTCACCACATTTTAAGATATTGACTAAGAATATCAGAATCAGCCTTAAAAAACATTACTTGTGTAAATTGTGCGTAATTACAGAAAGTAAACACCTTAGATTGTTAAATCTCTGAAATTCCCTGAAACAAGCTATTCAGAGTTTGTTTTCTTTTTCCACGTTCACGTGTTTCTCCCGTCTTCCCTTATAGAGAGCCAAAGTGAAACCATATAATCCAGTTTCTCCTCCAGAAGTTAGAAAACCTCTTTCAGAATCCCATTGGCATTTGTAACAATGCTAATACCTGAAAACAGAGAACAGAGCATGTGTTAGATAAGCACAGTATTTCTTGTTAAATTAAATAAATATATATGTATTTATTTTTTGTTATTTTAAAGTTACAATCTCAAAGATCTGCATTTTGTTCTCTTTGGTGACAGCTATGGCAATAAGCGCTAATTACAGGCGTGTTTTTGAATCTCACTTCTCAAAGATCGCCACTTGTGCTTTTTCCCGGAAATGTCGCCATCGGCACCAAATTAATACTGTAAATGCAAGGACTTTTATCAGTGGGCCACAGGATCAATCATCATTGTGTGACCTCATTCGGAGATAGATAGTGAATTAACAGACTTTTATTTAAATGAAAACCTTAGAGATTATTACTTTAATGTTACACTATTTTCAGCAGCCTTTTACAAACACCATTTTCCATCATTTCCCGTAATCACTGTTTAACTTGGGTAATTGTGAAGGTTTCAACTTCTGATAGAAAGTGTTGCTGCCAATTTGTCTTATGGACAGAAAACCCCAAGAAAACAGTTAATTTTTTTTAATTTTTTTTAGAAAGAACAATGAAAGAATTGTCGAACGAGAAATAGCATCGAGTTACAGAAGCTACAGGCTAGCATGACGTGATGAAGCTACAGGCTAGCATGAC
>CALSBV010009827.1:2701131-2720389 GCA_943590825.1 Bovichtus diacanthus | reverse complement strand
CTCCAAAGGTACAGGGTCGCAGGTGAAGCAATATATAAGCCAGGCCAAACAAACAAGCATGTAGACATACAAGTTCCATCATGCAGAGTTTAATTCAAGACATTAATTGGGAAATATACAGAATCACTTCTATATAGTATGCAACGACATGTTGGAGCTGGGAGGACAGTGGGCTGGAAACGGAGGCAAGAAAGTATAATCGTTTGTCTGAGAATAGATCATACAGGTCTCAACCCTACATTATACACTGTAGCTAATACAGTATAAAGAGAAATCACCTACATGGAGGAAAACAATGGGAAAACAGCAGGCAAGATATACTGTGATGTTTTTTTTTTTTTTTTTTGTTCCTTGCATGATACCCTCCTGTCCAGTTGGTGGCGGTAATACGCCTCTAAGCTGGTTGGTCAACCGCCAATAAACACTACAGAACTTGCTCGAGACGGAAGCGGAACAACCGATGTGTTTAGCTTGAACGTGTAGACAACTTTTAACATTGTAAATTGTTGCCTTTTTTTGCACCCCCTCAACTGTTTAATCTCCGTTGCAATTTCAAGATGTTTAACAGACAGACGAGCCTGTGGATGGGTGATGTATGTATGAAGTCTCTTGTTTCTTTCAGTGTGTGAACGTTAACGTTAGCTTAGCTGCGCGTGCTGGTTGCTAGCTCGTTTACGTTAAGTTAGCCCGGGATATGTGACCCCTGTCGCAAAAGGTTAGGCTAAACTCTGTTCTGTTGTACTTCGTTGCTAAAATTGGTGGTGACTCACTAAAGACACCTTAACTCACTTTCACACACTCGTTGCAGACAGAGCTCCTGGTCTTAGAGCAGCGTTAACGTTAGCTAACCAAGTGACTTGGTACGAGCTAACGCTAACCGTTAAAGTTCAATAGAAACGCCACACACAATGACAGCGTGCATTAGCGATTTGTAGAATTATCTTGACTCAAAAGTTGGCATATGTTTGAGTAAGTTCAATAATTCATCAATAACTGCGTCATTCCATTTATGATTAGATGTGTTGTTGTCCTTGTAATTTGCATTGAGGCTCTCGTATGGTGTAGCTCAATGGACCAAACAGAGAGAAATACTTGATGTTATAAGCAACACCCTTGTGACAATTCAGATGTCTAGAATGAAAACTTAATGAGTGGTCATTTTTCCCCAACCATACTTGCTAAAACACTTCGTGGCTAAATGTGTAGCCTCTGGCGTTAGAAATGACCACGCTCGCTTTGTAACAAGCTTTTACTTCTATACAGTTTTTACACTACAAAGATGTATGCACACCTCTGTACTATTCTCAACATTTGTTCTTGGCTGAAACTGTATGTGATGCATGACAAATGTCCTTTCGTGTGTGTTTAGTTGGACCCATACATGGATGAGAACTTCATCAAGCAGGCATTTAGCGCTATGGGAGAATCACCGTTTGGAGTCAAGATCATCACTCACAGGATAACAGGGTAAGATCTACAGAACTGCTTCAGCCGTACACCTGCCCCTGTGTTAGAGCTTTGAAGAGCACTGTTACGATATTAGATGTGCTGGTAGGTTTTCCCATAGACTAAATGTTTAGCAGAGTTGGACAGCTTAGCCCTCCTCCACTATAAACACCGACAGGAAGCCCTGCAAGTGTTTTACGGCTAGCACATCGCTTAACCACAATTTGTCAGCGGGGTTGAGGGCTTAAATCATCTGTCTTGCTTTTATACTGTTGTTGTAATGCTGTTTTTATTGCTTTTGTAGAAAAATGATTTCTCTCTCTGTCCTCATGTGCAGTGGTTCAGCGGGATACTGCTTTGTGGAGCTGGCAGATGAAGCAAGTGTCGACCGCTGTGTCCAAAGACTGAACGGAAAACTGGTTCCTGGATCAAACCCGGTCAGTTCTATGGTGTAATTTCAAAATACTTTCTCGTATACCTTTCATGCAATCCCTACTGCAATTTTGTTTCTCCACAAATATATATATATATACTATTGACAATTTAATACTGCCTTCCTTTTTTTTCCCAGTATTAGAATTATGTTATCAAGCAGTATTTAATTGTTGATTTGACTGTGGATAGTGGAGCTCCACTAGTCTTGGTCCTCCTTTGTTGCAACAGTAACTCATTGCATTAGTATTGAATGTTGTAATTTAGCTTTGTAACACACAAGATTCTTGTTAATACAAGAGATCTGTTCAATTTGCTGTCTGTGGTATTTTCGCTACCACTATGGTGCTTCCCCAGAGAATTCAAGTAAACGGTTACAAATAAGCAATGCTTAATACCAGTAACATAGTTTATGTTAAATTAAACTATATTCTATATCAGCTGCAGTGAAAGCAAGCCTGCTTAAGGGTCTGATGATGTTTAAAAAAAAAAAAAAAAAAAAAATTAAAGTCCTGTGAGCTTCGAAATGTTCAAGTCTCAAGTGGTGTGTGAAGTTGTGAGCTTTAGGTGCTTGCTATTCAATTTGAAATGCTGTTGGCCCCTGTGAGCTGGCCAAGCTACTGGGCTCCCCTGTCCGCTGGCCTGTACCTACTGCTGAAGGTGGCTGAGAGGCTGCTTGTACATGAATGTACTTTGTTTGAAGCTGGTGAATAGAGTCTCTGGTAGGAACTAACTGAGGAATGGGCTAAAGGCTGGTCTGGGTGGTGGAGGTATGTAAACCCAAATAACAACAACCATAATAACTCCGATCTCTATTTCCAGCAATATCAGAGCTATACTACAAGTCTTTGTTGTTTGTGGTTGGCTTAGTGTGTGTGTGTTCTCTCTCTCTCCCTGTGCAGCCCCGGAAGTTTAAGCTAAACTATGCCACCTACGGCAAACGGCCAGAGGCAGGGTAAGATATGATTCATATTGAACTTTTGCATATTACTTTTCAAGTGAATTTAAGTTAATAAATGTTACACACTTTTTTATCTAAGTGTAGAAATCAGATATGCTTTCAACTTTAAGTCTCGGTAAACCTGTTATCTAAAACCTGAGACCGAAGGCATTTCAACAAAGTAAATTAAAATAACCCTTAATGAAATGTTCATTTTCCTGAGGTGTTGTTTCTAATTCTTTAGAAACACTGAAGATCTGGCGAGATTAATTAACAGTACAGGTTTATTTTGTTTTTAGGTTGTCTTGTGTGAATGTGGAAGATGGACAAAATCTCGATAATATAGGGCAAAATCTTCTATCCCGATGTAGGTCATTTTATATCTCTAACGATATATATCATGATATAGCATGTGTTCTGGTCTATATAAAAGTCGAAAGACAAGTTAATTGTGTATAACGATACTTAATATATGATTTCATCACAATACGATTCTATGGAAAGACGATAAATTATCAAGTTGAATTATCGCCCAGCCCATCGATAATAAATTGCCATTTTTCAGGCTCAACAAAGGCCAATTTTTTGTCCCTGAATATTATAACATGAAGTAACAAAATATTTTCATTGACATGATGACACTAAGCCATTTAATTTTGCTCTGTTGTGTTTGAGAGTTGACATTTGGGCTACATCTTTAGAACAACAGGAAGTGTAAGGGATTACACGATTTAGGAAAATGTTACAATTATTATCACGCTGAAAGTCAGACAAAATCATATATTCCTCAACTATGTCTCTGCATCCAGTTTGAAGGTATGCTAAGCAGAAAGGTTATCTTACCTTATTTCATGGATGTCAGTGGTATCAAATTGCAGTACTTCTCAAAAGTGAGAAAATGCTGTAAAATTCTCTGCAAGTTAATCTGACAGTATGACACTTCAAGCTGTTAATGCTACTTATGCCTATCATAACAATTTAAGAGTTTAAGCTTCAAACATATTATAGGCACTAATTCATTCGTCTGGTTTTAGGTAAACAGGTAATTTCCCACAAACCCAGCTGCTCCTCTAAATGTTATCAGTGTATAAAGAGTAAGAATATTTAATCAATTTTTTACTTCTCTCAGGCCGGAGTTCTCAGTGTTTGTGGGCGACTTGGCCTCCGAGGTGGACGACTTCCAACTGCACCAAGTTTTCAAGAAGTACCTTTCCTGCAAGGGAGCCAAAGTAGTCACTGACCAGTATGGATACTCCAGGTATGTCGGCCCATAGAGGTGGACCAGAGTGCGACGTAGCTTCAGAAATGTTAAAAGTATTCAGTTTGACATCAGATGATTTCTTGAACTACATATTACTTCTTTGATTTGTTGTATAATATTCTGATTTGAATATTATTGTAAAAAAAATATACAATAATACAAAAATGTTTCCTGGTTTATGTGGCGTAATTATTTAAAACGCAGTGCTATGGACCACCAGTACATCTTCATCTATTTTCGAACAAAGGCTGAAGAAATGTTTACCTGCCGTCTTGCTAAAACTATTGTTTTCCCCATATAGGCTAAGCAAGAGCAACTCACAATTCAAGTGATGCTACCTCATGTTAAAAGTAAAACAACAAGTTTCAGTTCTACCATAATAATACCCATTATATTCTGTTTCTCATTATAAGTGGCTATAAATGCCAAGTATGGAGTGTGTGTTGGAGTGGAGAGGGGGTGTAACTGTTGTTTCACCTGCAGAGGTTACGGCTTCGTCAAGTTTGGGGAGGAGGGCGAGCAGAAGAAGGCGATCGAGGAGTGCCAGGGTACAATGCTCGGGGGGAAGCCGCTCAGACTCAGTATCGCTGTCGCAAAGAGGTAAGACACCGACACGAAACATGATAGAATATGGCAAAATATCTAGACTGCACATCTTCTCTTCTCTAGGTCTAGATTATTTTTACGTTTATTTACGGTGTCATTTTGTACAGGACTGTCTCAGAAAATTAGAATATTGTGATAAAGTTCTTTATTTTCTGTAATGCAATTAAAAAAACTAAAATGTCATACATTCTGGATTCATTACAAATCAACTGAAATATTGCAAGCCTTTTATTATTTTAATATTGCTGATTATGGCTTACAGCTTAAGAAAACTCAAATATCCTATCTCTAAATATTAGAATATCATGAAAAAGTATACTAGTAGGGTGTTCAACGAATCACTTGAATCGTCTAATTAACTCGAAACACCTGCAAGGGTTTCCTGAGCCTTAAAAAAAACACTCAGCTTGGTTCAGTAAACTAAATCACAAGTATGGGGAAGACTGCTGATCTGACTGCTGTCCAGAGGACCATCATTGACACCCTCCATCAGGAGGGTAAGACACAAAAAGAAATGTCTCAAAGAGCAAGCTGTTCACAGAGTGCAGTTTCAAAGCACATCCACAAAAAGTCTGTTGGAAGGGGGAAATGTGGCAGGAAACGCTGCACAACCAAGAGAGATGACCGCAGCCTTCACAGCATTGTGAAGAAGAGTCGCTTCCAGAATTTGGGGGAGTTTCAAAGACAGTGGACTGAAGCTGGAGTCCAGGTATCAAAAGCCACTGTTCACAGACGTGTCCGGGAAATGGGCTACAATAGCCGTATTCCCATGGTCAAGCCACTTCTGAACTCAAGACAACGGAAGAAGCGTCTGACTTGGGCTATGGAAAAGAAGCACTGGACAGTTGCAGAGTGGTCCAAAGTCCTCTTTTCAGACTAAAACAAGTTTTGTATTTCATTTGGAAGTCAAGGCGCCAGAGTCTGGAGAAAGGCTGGAGAGGAGCAAAATCCAAGTTGCTTGAAATCCAGTGTGAAGTTCCCACAGTCAGCGATGGTTTGGGGAGCCATGTCTGCTGCTGGTGTTGGTCCACTGTGTTTCATCAAGCCCAGAGTAAATGCAGCTGTGTACCAAGAGATTTTAGAGCACTACATGCTTCCGTCTGCTGAAAAGCTCTATGGAGATGAGGAATTCATTTTCCAGCATGATCTGGCACCTGCCCACAGTGCCAAAACCACCAGTAACTGGTGTACTGACCATGGCATTACTGTCCTCGATTGGCCTGCCAATTCCCCTGACCTGAACCCCATAGAGAATATGTGGGGTATTGTGAAGAAGAAGCTGAAAGACACCAGACCCAACAATGCTAATGAGCTAAAGGCCGCTATTGAAGCATCCTGGGCATCCATAACACCTCAGCAATGCCACAGGCTGATTGCCTCCATGCCACGCCGCATTGATGCAGTAATCCGTGCAAAAGGATTCCCAACCAAGTACTGAGTGCATTAATGGACATTTTCAAATGTTTGATTTTGTTTTGCTGTTAGGTTTTTTGAGTTTTCTTAAGCTGCAAGCCATAATCAGCAATATTAAAATAATAAAAGGCTTGCAATATTTCAGTTGATTTGTAATGAATCCAGAATGCATGACATTTTTGTTTTTTTAATTGCATTACAGAAAATAAAGAACTTTATCACAATATTCTAATTTTCTGAGACAGTCCTGTATTGCTATGCCTTGTTTACATTTAGTGTTGTACTGCATTATACAATGACATACAGTTTGACAATAAAATTAACTGAAATGGTCATTTAGATTTTTTGGGAGGAAAATAAATCGTTGCGATTATTGGACTAAAATTGTGAAATTGTCAATAGATTACTTGATAGAAAAGACATACTGTAATCTATGGCTGAGCAATTAATCCGATTTTTAAAAAAAACAAAATTGCAATATGATCTAGTGCAATATCCAAATCACAGGAGGCGCAATATTTGTAAAAGGCAAAATATGTGTCAAAATACCATTCTTAATGAAGTTAACCCTTAGCGAAGGGCAGCAGCGCGTCAGTCCGTCATAGTCCGAGTGCCATCCTGCCACCACTCGGTAATCGATCGCAGATGCCGTCGTTCTCTAGGACGGATAAAATAAAAGTCTGCATCTAAAATCTATAGCAGTACATCATATTTTAAGACTCTTTCTTCTATACCATGTTTATCTATATAGAAGTGGAGTACTAAGTGGGGAAGTGAAATTACACAAAATTAAGGAACATTCTTAAAATTGTATTTGAGAACAGATGATGCAGAGATCAGAAAGTGTACCTGTAATTTCCAGTGAAACATGAAGCATAAGACCAAAAGCCACCCATAAATAATTATTTCATTTTATTTTCTAGGCTCATGTTTTCTAGATTTGTACCCACCTTGCACCTTTTTAAATCCACTTAGATTGCACTGAGACACATAAGCATACAACTTGTGAATTACAATTGGCTAACTGACGATGATATATGTAGAAGTTATGTACAGCATATACTTCTACACAACCTTCTTTAATTTGATGTTGAATTAAAGAACTGAGCTCATTCAAAGTGCCCATCACCAAGTTCCTTTCAAATGTTAATGAAATGTTGTTGTATGTCTTGTGTTGCAGCCAGAAGATGAGCAACTACCATGGGGGCCAGGGCCAAAATTACCATAGCAACTACAACCAGTCCCAGTCTAGTTACTACGGCAACCACGGCAGCGGGGGTCAGGGGGGTTACTACCCTCAGTGGGGTGGCTATGACCAGTACAGCGGCTATAACAGCGGCTACAGCAGCGGCTATAACAGTGGCTACAATTATAACTATGGGCCCTATGGATACCCCCCACCAGGCCACATGATGCCTCCACCTCCCATGGGGGTGCCACCCATGTCCACCGACATGTCAGGAGCTGTAGAGGTGAGGGAAATACTTTGACACCCATGCTTAAAGGAATATTGTGAGTAAATGTGCAGACAGTAGAGATTTGTCCAGGATGTTACCTAGTGGAGGACAAAGCAGTAGCCTCCACCAAAGAAGATGAAATCCACCTTGCAGCACCTCCAAAAACTGTCTCGTTTACATGTTTTGCCTTGTTATGCAGTAAATTGTCACCAACACGGCTAAGAGTCAGCAGAGTTTTTCGATTAGACAAAAATTGTGTGAAACTGGCAACGTCACAATAAGGGAAAAGACTCTAGATTTACTAAGAAGTTAACTGGGATCAGCTCTTGTTGGTCAGTAAGAAGCCTGATGAATAAGCTAAATTCTTATTAAATCACTGTCTCATTCTCCATTAGGAGCGTACAAATAGTTTGGGGAATATGTTTGTTCACTTTCTACCATGCCTCTTTCCATATGCAATACTCTACCTACCAGTAATGTAAATGTATAGTGTTTTTGGGAGATTATGTGCTGGATTATTTCTTTGTCAGGCACAGTGTGTTCCTGAAATTTGATCTCCTTCATGTTGCTGGCCGCCCCTGCTCGGCAGTAAATGAACTAACGTTAGCGGCTCTGTTAGTCAGTTTTATATACAAACATTTTTTTTTATTATGTTGTCATATTGCTTATTACTTATGCAATACAAGTTGGATCTGGCCCCCTAATACCGATTTTGGCGGATTGACGTCGATGGCACAGGATGCTGATGTAGGATTAGTTTTTTTATTTACCAGAATTTAGCATAATGACAAGCACTGGTTTAGCCGCTTTGCTCAAAATCAGTTTTAGCTCGTACAACAGCCTGGAGCGGTAAAACGTGACATTTTTCCATTCTGCAAAGGAAAAAAAAACTGAAACATAAACTCACCCTGTAACAATAGTTTGTACAAAAATTCAACGCGTTTACTACAACTTCTGTGTATTTTGATACTCTGATATATGTATATATGCCTTTTTTTGTTATTGTAGCATGATAACCAGGGTTTTTTCATCATGTGATACATGTACACATTCAGTAGGCGTCGATTATTGAAATATGCCTATTTGCATAACGTGTATTGTGTAAAAAAAAATTATAAAGTTTTCCAGAAATAATTCCCAATATTTAATGTCTTTCTCAGCAGAGCCACGAGGAGGGCGGGGATATAGATGAGGATAACTCGGAAGGTAAGACCCTTTTTTTAATCATGAAAATGCTCCTTTTTTTGTGTGTTCCATTATTACCATACGGGATATGCCATCAGCCCGTTATTAGACACATTCTTGTGTTGCCAACTTATATGCTTAATGCTTAAAGCACCTCAAATCAGACATTCCCATATTTATCATAACTGGCTATGTTTATTTCATGTCTAATGCTAATTACTCTGAACAAGGTTGATTGTAAGTGTTGCCCTTTGGAGTGGCAGCAGTAAATACCTTACAGATATGACTGGATAAATCCACAACTTCAGGGTTGTCTGGTGCCACAAAGGGGCCCTGTTATTACTGTCATGACTTTGTTTTTTCTTGCAATGCACAGATGAGTTTATACTGTAGATGTGTACAAACCCTTGCTTAGTTTTAATTTTTTTTTACATTTTTTACAGAGCCCATCCCTGAATGTGACGTGGAGCAGTGGAACAAAGATTTTATGCAACGCAGCGAGGAGCTTTACGATGCCATGATGAACTGTCACTGGGAACCCCTGGACTCTATTAACTCCCCCATCCCCACCCTCTCCTGATAAATCATCCTATTCTGAACCCTCCCTAAACCTTTCATTTTTTTTTATGATTTTGTACGTCCCTTAATCTGCCATGATCTAACGCCACATCGATACCTTAAAAAGGCCAGCTTCAGTTCACCGTCTGTCACTGACACTGTTTACCTAATCCTGACTGAAGGCTGAGAGTGCATACAGATTGCACTCGTTCCTCTTCAAATACTCCAAGTACACACAAATATTCACTTGATTTTAATGTTTACCATGTTGGTAATATTCAGAAAGTTGTTCAATAATCAAGGACGTTACTGTAGTGCATACCGTTTTGTATGAAGTCCTCTATAAACCCGAGCTGCGAGCTTTGGGGTGAAGTGCTGAACTTGTCCTCTGTGCTGTTGACTGGCACACAGTAGCTGTAGCATTGGAAACTGAATGTCATAAGTCAATATTTCACCATGTAATGATATTACTGAGGAACAAACTCCGGTCATTTACTTTTGTTGATCCATGTTGAAATGGTGACACCAGCAAAGCTAACTTTGCTCATTGGATATGGCCCTGGCTTTTAAAAAGAGATTTGTCTTCCTGAAGACAAAAGTTCGAACTCTGCCTTAATTGTGATTTAGCTTTGATTATCATTAGAATATTTTCCTCCCGCTTTTTAATTTGTTCTGACGGATGAAGTAAAAGACGCAAAAGTAAGGGAAGATAATGACATCGAGTTTATCCAACAGTTGTCACAAATGCAACTTATCACTGTTTTCCAGACCGTGAGCTCAATGTCTTTCTGTATAATAGATGAATGGTACAACCCCCTAATACTTTTGAGCGCTGTGAAACTGTAATGGTTTTCTGAGGTTGACCGCTGATTTGATCAGATGTCACGCCAGCATTTATTTTCTGCTGTGAGATGACTGATATTTTGTATATATTTTCTTTGTGGAGCTGTTTTATCAATAAAACTGAGGAGGAAAATAGTGTTTAGTCTTCTTTCTGCACAGGGAGGCGTTTCACGTGCGTGTGTTTGGTACTGTCGGTCAGCGTTTCACAGTTGGTTCTATACGTGCATTAAAAAATAAATGTAGGTCTTTTGATTGTAATGAATAGTGTCAACAATGTCAGACAACCTTTTCTCACATTGTCTGTTGCAATGTGAGAAGAAGAAAAGAAGCGTTATTTGAATGCTCCTTATCGTGTCAATCAACAAAGTCGCATATTGGTTGGCCTGGTAACCTGAGGTTTAAAGTACCAACCGTGAACAGCGGCACGCCCAGTTCATGGGCTGCCAGGGACCTTTTGCTCGCCAGTCCCATCTTTCTGTCTCCTAATTTTCCTGACAACTAACCAACAACTTAAAGAGCAACTTAATGTCAGCATTTTAATATGCTAATATTTAGCAGACATCATGTTAACCATGCTCATCATCTTCAGGTGCTGCTGAGTCTTGAACACAACCTCAGCTATACTTTTGTGTTCAGTGCTAAATAGAGCATTAACTAACAAGATAAACATTTACATGCTAGCATTTTAATTGTTAGCATGTAGCTCAAAGTGCTGCTGCGTCTTAATACAGCCTCGCTGCTGTTTACCTCCATAACCAACCCGAGTCACTTTCAGATCTGAAGGTGTTCTGTGCCTTTGATTGGTTTCTCTAGTGCACTTTTATTTCCTTTGGTGCAATTTCCAACTTTTATGTCTTATGTAGGCTATTTTATTTATTTTAACTTGATTGTATTCAGTTTTTTATTGCTTATTGTTTGAAGCTCACAATGCTTTTCTTTGCCTATGTCTCTGTGTTTGCTTTATGAATTGCCTTACCTATATTCTGACAAGCTCACACAGCAGAAGCAGATTTCTCTGAATTGTGGAACATGATTGAGAATATTGTTAAGCAGAAGACACATGTGAAATCTACAATCAGTGTCTGAACTTGTGTGTCTTCTTTTGTGCAACAGCTGGGTGAAAAGGGAAGAGACCCGTGTTAAGAGAAGCAGGATTTAGTGAAAGTGAAGTTTTTAAACTGCATTTACAGTCTCCAAACAAGTGACAGCAATACATCTGAACAGTGGAGAAAAGACGTGTTTACTTCTCTGTTCAGGTGCTTTGAGACAGTGTTTTTTGTTTATGGAATATTTTTCAGACGTGTTTTTTGTTAACATGTTGTGATAGAGAAACTCATGGACGTTTCATAGCATCTGTCCACCATACTACTAGTCCATTTTGTCAAAAGGCTTGACAGAATTGCAGTCTTTGATTACACAAGTTCTCCATTTATTGGATTTTCAAGTGTTTAATTGATTTAAGTTGCACATCAAATATCCATCAAAAACATTTCAGTAAGTCCTTTTTCTTTCCGCAACTGGTTCAGTTATTTCTGGATTTATGTCCCTTGTTATGAATCCCTGTCATCTACGTTGACCCCCTGTTATGATGTCACAGGAAACAAGCCTTTTGATAACTACAGCATGTATTTGCTTCATTGGCACATTATGAAGCATCTTTGATACATATAGAGGTATACAGATACATTTTTTATCCATTTGTTTGTTCCAAGTTTCAACAGGATTACTTGTTTTACTGTTAAAAGAAGACAACAAACGCACATGGACAGGTCTTCTCCAAACAACCACCTCGTGCTCATGATTTAATTCATCTTTGTGTCAGTGTTAAAACATCTGTATGTTTTTTTTTCAGTTAATTGCAGTGATCGTGGTTCAGTTGTGCGTCCTCTGCTTCAGCACTGCTGGTCTTGGTGTTGAGCAGTCCCAGTCCAGGCCTCCCGGGGCAGTACCAGCAGGGCCCCAGGCGATACCAGCCCTGGTACAGTCCCCTCCAGCTCAGACACCCCAGAGCGCCTCCTAGCAGCTGAGTGGGGAACTGAGGGAAGTACGCTAAGAGACAGAGCAGCAGAAAGATCCAGAGCCAGAGCAGCAGAACACAGAACAGGAAGAGGATCCTCAGTGGGGCACCTGAGATCCCACCCAGGTTTAGATAAGGGCCAAACACGGCTGTTTCCTCAGCCAACAGCAGGCAGCAGAGGCAGAGGAGGAACACATCTTCTGAAACTTCATACCCCCTCCACAGCATCCCAGCTTTGAGGCACTGGGACTTACTCTCCCCTTCTCGCAGCACCAACAGAGGCTGCCCGTTGACGACCTCTGGGCCGGTGAGTAAAGGTTCGTAGCAGCTTCCGGTGGTGTTCTCCAGAAGGTCCAGGAGTTTACAGAAACTGAGCCACAATCCGCCAGCCACACCGAGGCGGGAGAGGTGGCGGATGGAGAGAGAGAGGGAGCGACGGATGGAGAAGGAGAGGAGGAAGACAAAAGAGCCGACAAAGATGCAGGTCCAGCCCCAACCAGAGCGCAGGAATATCCTGGAGGAGAGATAAGAACTGGGTAAGAAGTTAAGCGAGAGATTGGAGGAGTCTGGAAGTGATGGGAGAGAACTAGATACATTTGATTTTGTCATTTTGAAAATGTGTAGTAGTTAAACATCAGGACTCGACATCCTGCTGGATACATATCCTGAGGTTTCCTCCATGTTTTCCCTGTTAAAAGGTTTCTTTGGGGAGTTTTTTCTTATCCTAATTCAGTGTCTGGTCTGTACAGATTGTAAATCTCCTTGAGGCAAATTTGTGATTTTTTTGATATTGGGCTAAATTAATAACTTTGACAGTTATATTTTGTGGCAGTGGAAGATGGTGAAAGATGTAAAAGGCAATTGGGAAAATAATTTCCAAATAAAATAAAACAATCTTGATTATACACAAACACATTAATCAGAATGATTTAGAAAGGTGATGGCTTTCAACATAAAGCACCATAGTGTTCTCTAAGAAACACAGAGACCAGTTGTCTTCCACCATATTCTCACATGTTTAATAATGTGCAATTCAATAACAAATAATGTATTTAGGGGTCAAAATACTCCACACAGCAGTCTGACAAGAGAAGGCCGGGATTCAACATATCAGAGGTACAATCATCTGTTGTACCTCTTTTACTATCGGCCCTAAATCAAATCCAAAATAAATATGTACCATTGGATTTATTCAAGAATTTTGACTTCACCAACTTTCTACATATTGTATTGAGTTACAATGAAGCCATTTTAAGCTGTTTACCAATTCATAAACACAAAATAAATAAAAAAAAGAAAACGGGAAGTAAACAGGAAGCAGCCTCACCTGTAGAGGAAGTGGGTTCTCTTGGCAAAGACGCTGTGCTGGGACACCCAGAGGCTCAGTGCGGGGCCGAACACCACCATTACTGACAGCAGCAGGTGGAAGTGCTTCCGGAACACAGTGTTACCCATGAACCGGGCCGCCAGGTCCGTCAGGACCACGAGCACCGTGTTGAGCATCATCTGGACCCAGAACCAAACCTGACCAGATCTAAACTTAACTTAAGATTTCTATATGAAAGTAAGACCGCTGCGGGCTCTGAATGCAGCAGCGTATTTGTGTAGATTATCCACTTTAGACTAAATAGCCTGCACTGTTTCACCTGATGAGTCTGTAATCCTGTAAAGAATGCACTTAACACACTAGTTGATGCTGTGGATTACCTCTGTTGCATAACGGAACAAAATGCAGCATCTTCCCCAGTCCACAAGTCTAGTTGGAATCAATCAATATATACAAACCAAACCATGTTTTTCAAAGTTTGAGAGTGGATCCATTGGTGCATTGAGGGAAGACTAATCCAGAACCAGAAATCCAAAGATGCTGGTTGTGTAGTGAAAATAGCTGAAGTCCATTGGTGTTAGCTGCTGGTGTTCGGCATCCACAGAATGTAGTGCATAACATGAATGAAGTGACAGCTGGCTGTGAAACCTGACCATGAAATTCTTCAATCCAGTAGGCGCTCCTTCTCCGGACTGCAAGTAGCTTCAGTGCACAGTACTTAAGCTACAGCTAAACAATCAACCAAAGCACATAACAGATGCTTTGCTGGTTTTTCTTGCGGCTGCAGAAAAGTGAGTTGAGTTTCACTCTTCTCCGATCTTGTAAAGCAGGTTTCCCATGTTTCTCATTGCTACTTTTTCTCTTGTTGTGCAGTGATGGTCACTGGATCACTTCTGCAGAAATGAAATAGCCGCCGCCGTGTTTGACTCAGCGATGGTCACCGCTGTGTTACCGTGAGACGTCCAGTGGTTGTAGCTTGAGAATACTTCCCCTGTCCGAACTATCTGAGTAACCGTGGCTGGTCTGCTCGCACCCACCTTGTCATATGCCTCCTGCGCCTTGAAGGTGTCACATTGCTCCTGTTGAGATGACCGAAGGGTACAGAGAGGTTGAAGCAATGACATGGGTTCCTCAGTGTTGGTATGAATATCGCAAAGTTTCTGACTAACTTAGTCTCGATTGTAGAGAGTGAGCTGACCAGCGCCGACAAAACCGGTGTTACAGAAAAGTCATGAATTAGGTGTCAACAATGATGTGAAACTAGATGTAATGAGTCGAAGTGTGTGTCCGTGTGTTTGCGTGAGTGTGTATTAATAGCAATAACCTTTGTACTGTATCTGGGCCAAGACTCAGCTGTCGCAGCAGTCTGTCTCTGTCAATCACTGAATGGTAACACACACACACACACACACACACACGCACACACACACACACACACACACACACACACACACACACACACACACAGTCTACGTTTACTGTCCTTTCTCTCTTCAAGTCCGTGCCAAGTCCTTCTCGGTGCATATCTCTTACATTTGTCATTTGTTGATATTTCCACTAAATGATGACATTACGACAAGTTTAAATCATTCAGTTTGTATGTTGTGTTGAAAATAAATATTTTTGAATGAGGATGTAATTAAAAAGTTACATGCATTTTTAAAATCTTAAAAATAACTGCAACACGGATCAAAAGGTATGTAATTCAACATTAGGCAGGTTCCTCTAATTTGGTGCATTATTCCTTTAGTTCTTTATTTGTTACTATAGTCTTATTCTGTCCCTTGCTGCACTTTGTTTTTCTGAAATGTCTGAGCTGAACTCTCCTGTCAGGTTCTGCTTTGGACCTCGCTGTCATCGGTCCAGAAATACAGGTTGACCTGGTAAGTTTTAAATGTCTCCCTATTCTCTTTTTAACCGCGTGCAGAAAGACTGAACAGCGAGATAGCTAAGATAGAGACAGCATGGAGGACAGTTACCCTCTTGGCCAATCCATACTTTACAATAAATTAGTGCAACAAATTGGATTACTTTTTTAGGAAAGGTGATCATCACTTTACAGGAAACCGCACTTCTTACTTGCATTGGACTTTTCATGAAAGTTCTTGTACTGCTATAAGTGATCCTCAGATGTTGACATGGTCTATCCCTATACTTTGTCTCCACTGACTCTCAGCCAGACTTCACACACTATAAATAACAATGTTCACACGTTGACCAGACAAATAGAAACACTTCTGCAAGGCAATGTAACCTAATACATTAGCCCTGCAACAGATCCTAATTATGTGAAGTTAATCATGTTCACAGGGCTGTGAGGGGACAAAAACAGGTAAGAACCACTCACATCGAGGAAGTTTCTAGAAAGTTTTTATGGCTGGATGGTGTTAGGGTTAGGTGCTGAAGGAAAAATGAGCGTTGATATGGTTCAGTTGTTGGGAAAAGAATCATTGAGAGGATGAGTGTTGCTACCTCTACAAGCCTCCCACTATTTAGAGAAGGGTCGAGCTGCAGAGCTCCAGACTCACGTCCACCTCTTCCGAGCTTGGCAAAGGAAGTCACGACTGAAATTGTAACATCTGCAAAAGACTTCAGTACAGTTTGCTGTTAATGATACACACATAATACAACCTTTGAAATGTGATAGAAAACCCACAGAGACAGAAAGATGCTCTGTAGATTTGGAGCTAACATACAGTAAGTGTTGGAATAACTAAGCCTGGAGTTTTGCGCTCTGATGTGGAGAAATAGTTCAAACATCTACCTCAAGGTAACACGACACACAGTGATTATGTGCCCAGGTGTTACAACATCTATAAATGATTTATATACTATATTTATATACATATTCTGATTTCCATTTCCCTCAGTTTAAACATGGAACATAGGAGCATATGAGATATGTTTCTTCCTCCTGAAACCTTTTATGTGTTCATGAAAATATACTGCCACAGTGTGGATCAACTCTGACATTACAGGTTACTCCAACACAGTTTCACCTGAAGGGAGTTTATGAGATTCATTCCCACTTTTTTCGCGGCATCAAGTTATGATAAAATACATTGATGCATACTTGATAAATCAGGATAGCATGTCATAAAAACATCATACTGTAATATTTCATAAAAAAGTCATAGTCATATGTTATAAAAACATAATAGTAAAAAGTGACGTTAAAAAGGTCATAGTATAGTATGTCAAAAACAATGTCATTAAAAAATTCATAGTATAGTATGTCATAAGAAGATATATAAGTCTCATAGTATAGTATGTTATAAAAATGTAATAGTATACTATGTCAAAAATAATGTATTTGAAAAAAAAATTATAATATAATATATCATAAAAAAATACATTAAAAAGTCATAGTATAGTATGTTATAAAAATTTAATAGTGTACTGTCAAAAACAATGTATTTGAAAAAAAAAAATCATAATATAACATATCATAAAAAGTCATAGTATAGTATGTCATGAAAGACTTTATATTATAGTATGCCATAAAATGATCATAGTGTAGTATGTCCAACAAATATCATGAAAAAAAGTCTTAAGTCACAGTATAGAAGATCATAAAAATGCCATAAAAACGTCATACTATTGTATATCATAAAAATAATTCTTTAGTATGTCATAAGGAGATATATAAAAAGGTCATAGTATAGTATGTCATAAGAAGATATATATAAAAAAGTCATAGTATAGTATTTCATAAGAAGATATAGAAAAAGGTCATAGTATAGTATGTCAAAAACAATGCCATTAAAAAGTCATAGTATAGTATTTCATAAGAAGATATATATAAAAAGGTCATAGTATAGTATGTCAAAAACAATGCCATTAAAAATTCATAGTATAGTATGTGATAAGATTGTAATAGAAATTGTAATAAAAAAAGTAACAATATGTTATTAAGAAAATCATAGTATAATATGCCATAAAAACGTCATACTGTCGTATTTCATAAAAGTGTCATAGTACAGTATGTCATAAAAAGTCATAGTATAGTATGTCATGAAAGATTTTATATTATAGTATGCCATAAAATGATCATAGTGTAGTATGTCCAACAAATGTCATAAAAAAAACTCTTAAGTCACAGTATAGAAGATCATAAAAATGCAATAAAAACGTCATACTATTGTATATCATAAAATATCATAGAATAGTAATTGTTTAGTATGTAAAACAAAGTTATAGCATACTATGTCAAAAACAATGTCAAAATATAGTATGTCATAAAAAATTATAAAAAAATGCCATAAAGAAAAACTCATAATTACTTTGAAATGTCATGAAATATTTGCATATTCATAAGCGTTTTCAATGAAGGAGAAGATGAATTTTCAATATATTTTAATAGGGAACAAAAACAAGTTTTCATACTATTAAAAAAAACATTACAAAGAAACATATCATTGATGTATATTTCTTGGGGCTATCTGGCATCATTAACATTGTACCTGTCATAGTTGCAAAAAATGTTTCAGTGTACAATACTTATTCATCGTTCAATAAAAGTGCAGATATATTTAGGCCCACTGTTTGTAAATATTTGCCTGTGTCCTTCAACTGTTGTTTCTGCTTTGGCACTCTTAATTGTATTTGTGATATCAGTTAGATGAAGAAGGATATCACACCACATACTCCGCCCTCCCTGTGCTGCTCCTCCCAGTGGTGATCCATTAAAGGGCCTGGTGTCTGTGTGGCGTCCAGGAATCCAGAGGGACTGTCAGCTGTAGGATCACACCTCTAATCCTCCAGACTGAAAACACAAACATCGGCCCGCTGTTCTGCTCTGCCCCGCCCTGCTGCTGAAAATGTTCCAAAACAGATTGCCAAAAAGGAAGGACATGGATGGACACGAGGGAGGCCGTGTGTTCATTCCTACCAAAAGACAAAGATGTGTCTGAATGTTTTTTATTGACTGAATTCAGTACGGGGACATTCACATGCATCCCAGCTATACCGCTGGAAATATAAATGCAATTTACTCCTTGGATGATTGAAACCATTTGTTCACGGGGACACTTCTGTAGCTAAAAGCTGCAATTTTAAACAAATTTCATCAATATTTACATATTAACATTGTTAATACTTCAGTGTGAAGTGATACCAGCCACATTATGACTGAGGGATTAAACAGGAATAACATTTGTATCAGTTCAAGTTCTTTGTCTCTCCATGGTGGTTATTTTTTCCCCATGACTGTGACTTCTGAGCATGGTTCAACTCAATTCTTGTAAAAGTGAAGCCTTATCTTCCCTGCTGCTATCAGGCTGAACATACCGCTGATGGTGTGGCCAGTAAACAAGCTCAAACACAGTTTGTGTGGTGTGTCATGCAGTGGGGTCAGGCAATGTAACAAACAAAAGTGTTTTTTTTATTTTTATATCAAGCACACCCGGAGTTATTAATAAACGGCACACATGCTTAATACCAAAATGATGAGAGAACAATAGATAGTGCAGCTTTCTATGGATAGAGAACTCACCATTTAGAGGTGGACTGGGACTTTTATTTTAACTAAAAAAAGTTGGTTTAATGTACAATAGATGCACTTAACAGCAATGTTCACTGAAAAATAAATAGCTAGAACTGTATACCCTCTGCTCGCCATTTTATATTGATCTGCTATATCCTGGGAGTATTTGCCGCGTATATTGACCGCGCTGCAATCATGGTGGGCTTCAATGTGCAGACAGAGGTGTGGTGCCATCCGCAAAGTACTGTGTGTGTGTGTGTGTGTGTGTGTGTGTGTGTGTGTGTGTGT
>CALSBV010009827.1:2616741-2645171 GCA_943590825.1 Bovichtus diacanthus | reverse complement strand
ATGAGGCATTTTGGTTCTGAGTAGAAAAAACAAACACACTGTCATTGCTGCAAAGCGGAGCAAGCGGTCCCAGCATGCATCATTATCACAGCGGCCTGAAAATACACTTATCAGCTCGTAAAAATGATTAGGATTGAGTTGTGATTGTAAAACAGTTACATACCTTGAAAAGTTACACGAGTCCAGGTGCATGTTAAGTGTTGATTATTATGGTCTGCTACCGGTTAAGACGGTCAACCAATTGTAGTAAATGACACTTCATTAACAAATGTGTACACTGTCATTAATGTTGCCATTAATGGAAGAAACGACACAACTGCGACACGGCCGGATCTTTTGCTCATCTTTTTATTTCATGATTAATATTCACATCACTGGTTAACAATGAATCACAATGAACATCTCTTTCATACCAAATATTCAGAATTGAAGGGGGAGATGAGCTCTATCTAATAGGACAGATGCCTCTAACAACCAGCAGTTTGTTTGTTGTCTTCTGCATGCTCTTGCTATGGTGTCGTGCCCTACAGAATAATACAGCACACGCTACAGTGGATCCGCGCCACAGTACTGAAAAGTACATTTCTTTTGCCTGTTTCCCTCTCAATTTGTAATGACAGATTTGAACATGTAGTTAATAAATTCAGTAGGTAATACACACAAATCATCCTATATCCAAAGCCTATCTAATAAAGATAAAAATCAATACACTATTTATTGTGTTGGTACGGTTCTAGTTTTGTGCTCTCCTTGATGAACAAACCGTTTAAATACTGGTTTTACTGCGCTACCGTCTGGTAGTTGACGTATACGTGGTAAAGGTCACGAGAAGAGAAAGCTACTTTGCAGTGCTGTGACGCTGACGCGCCTCTGTAGGTGGGAGACACAGCTATGGGCTCCTGGTGCATATCTACCAACACTCACTTTTATTCTCAATAACCTTTTACCCCAGTTACATTTCAGGAAATTAGCCGTCTCTCTTAGAAGTACAGTTAAATTTCTAACTTACTGTATGTTTGAGCTCAGCATTGATCGATTTATCCGATGCTTTTACATGCAAATTTTTCTTTAATTTGGTCCAAGACATTCCTTAATTCAGTCCTGTGTTGGTAGGTATGTCGAGGTGTCTATATAGGAGCTGTCTAATACAGAACATTACATTCTACCACATGCCAAAAGACTAAGTCTGGTTAGTCTAACGGGAGGGGGGGTGGCGGTAGGCGAGAGAAAGGGCTGAGCAGAGTGTGTCAATTGTTACAGGAGTGCATTTCAAACCAATGGGGAAACAAATCGCATTGTTTCTTTCGGTTTTAATGAACGTGTGACAATCAATTCTGAAGTGTGTTATTTTGTTTCCTGTGATTCAATTTTCTGTCTGTAATACTCACTAAGTCATATCTCAGACGATACCCAAACGCGACACACGCTGCCTCCCTTTCTGCCCGTCAATTTGAATCTGGCAAATAGTGTTTCCATATGTGATCCATCTTCCAAAACAGAACAGAGACAAACCTCATACATGTATTCATAATCTTGCATCTTTAATACATTTTAAAAACATTCTTGAAACTTCAGCAGCCCTTTTCTTGGCGGAAAAAAAAGGCAGACTCTGAAAAAAGAAAAAGTACACTTTTCCTTTCTTATGCTTTCGATCTTTTAATAACACCATTATTAACCTTAACGGTAGCAGGTTTATGAACGTGAAAGCTCATCTGTCAACATCCACAACACCCTGTTAAGAAGTACGATTTTTGTAACTTTTTTTTTTTGTTTGATTTTTTTATTTATTTGAGTTACTTTTGGAGTGATAAAAACATGGTGGTCACTATATACAAGGGACAGTGTGAGATACTAGTGGAGGGGGGTGTTCAAGCGCTATAACTGGGGAATCAAACAGTTGTGAACGGACATCAGAGTGAATCTGGTTATTACCTTTTGTCCAAGCTGCAAAGTTGCAACGTTAACTGTATTCCACAAATCTACACTATACTGGTTACTGCTGAGTACTAAAAGCATACATCTCGCCTTAAACCTAATCATATCCTCTATGATTATATTAAACCTTAACCTAAAGGGACACGTGGCCCTTTGGTCTTCTTACTGAATAACTGAAGGGTAGCCTGGGACCATAATACCCTCTATTACAGGGCGTGCATACTCTATGTAAAGTATAGCTTGACCCATACTATAGTTTTGAGGCAGATACCAATTTTTATTTTTATTTATTTATTGATGTATCGATTTGACTGATATTCACTTTTGAACATAAACACTTAACATAAACAACAGTTTTTCATAAGTATCCATTACATTTGGTTATTAAAGAGCTGTGACCAAGATTTGCACCGAGCAGAACATTTTAGATTTGAAATAAACACTTTCTGGTGGATGAACTATGCAATACAGTCACTGCTTCCAAATGACCTCAAACGCAACTTTGTCATTTATGTATATGTATGTACGGCTATGTGGTCGTCACTTATCAGCCAACAACACTGATAACAAACGACAGACTTGCTTTAAGATAAAACTGGCCAAATCCACCAGATTCTAATGTAAAGTCACAATAAATGTGCAGACTCATTGTTGTCTATGCGTCACCCTGGTGGTTTAAGATGTTGATGTCCAGGTACTTTGTTACACGTCATCACTCATCTCATTTCCTCTCAGCTCTCTCCTGTCTGTGCATCTAATGAAGACACAAATGCACTTCCAAGGAAAAAGGAATAATGCATTTTTCAAAATTCCACTTTTTGGGGAATTGATAGATAAAGTGTGAAACATTTAGTAACCTAAGTTGAAGAGTTAAAATGTTTTTTTTTTTACTTTATGGCCTGTAGATTTCTAAATTGTAAAATAGAATTACAATCTTTAACGTGATCTACTATCATTAGTAGCAGTCTGGCTGTCAATCACTTCCTGTGTAAACAAAACAAACAACCCTAAGTATAAGAATATTTGCAAAGTGCAGCATTTTGCTTCACAGATCGCGGGATGAATCTCACAGGTGTGAATCCTTCTCATTTTCACCGTTTTAGGATAATAATAATAATAATAATAATCACTTACAATTACTTAACATGCAATATGCTAACGGAGTGAAATTCATTCAGGATAGAAAACGTTCTGCCAGAGTTAGCTTTGATGCTAGTCCTCTCAAAACGTATCAAATAAAGCTCCTCAAAGCTCATCACGGTCCTTTAACTGACTATAAAGTGACACCTACCCACTGGGGAAATGTGCTTTTGTAGCTTGGTCTGAAAGTAATAACCAGTGAATGTTGACAGGAACAACATGAGGGCAGACTGGAGAGTAGAGTGTAAAACCATCATAGCCAATAGCACAACACGGATGACCAAAGTTCCACTAAAATCCACGAAGCTGACCAAGATAAAGGGGTCCCGATGTTTCATTCAACATACACCACATCAGGTCATCCCGGGAACATGCTCTTACACTGAGCTTCCAACACACATTAAGACGACAACTTGCTCCTCTGTTATATGCACAAACCACTATCTACACCTATCAAAGTGCTTTCATCCCTTTGTTCTTCTATTCCCGAAGAAAGATTCACATTATCGCGTTCACATATGATCCACACATATGTCATGTTCTACTTTTCAGGCAACTTATGGGAATGATTTGGAGGGAACGTTACAATATTAAATATGCTTAAATGGTGCATTTCATTTTTATTGTTGACTATTTGATCACTTGTTCTTTGATTATCATAACTTTTATCTAACTACCAAGACTGTTTTGCTGCCAAACGCACACACGTACATTACACGGCTGACAATGTTTTACCAATACACAGCAAAGCAACTTTTATATCACTTCAGTGCATCCAGAAATGAACAAGACTGCGTTCAAAGACTTTTGAGTTTTGAGGGGAGCTGTACATAATTAAGATGATTCTGATCGTGTTTATTGTCCAGGTACAGTAATATAGTGTGTCCATCAAAACGAGTTTGAATGAGAACAGGATGTGAATCAACTGAAGCTTCTCTAACGAGGATGTAAGGTTTCTCAGCCAGGCTTTGTAAAGTCTCAGAGCCAGACTATCAGTGTTCTAGAGGCCAAGCAGCGCTCTCTACAGGATGGATGCAGTAGCAACACTTCACACATCTGACAACTACGGCAACACCCGACAAACACGTCACTAATCCTTCATAGTTTTAGCGGAGACCGTCTCAGCCTTTGATGCACAATGCATAGAATTACAGCGAGTAGATAGGGCCTTCTCCATTAAGATAACTGCTTCTACTCGTTTTGTTTCTGGTGTGACACACAACAATGCGTTTGGTCTGTAAATCAAAGTCACATCACAGTGTTGTTTTAATGGAATCCAAAATGCATTGCACTGAATTTAGGTAATTTCCTAAGACAATACAAACTGCCTGAAAAAAGGAAGTTATGTATTTTCTCCAAACTAGATCAGTTAAGACATTTAACAATTGTGGAAACTGAGAAAATGAATGTTCCCTTTAGGCAAATTTCACATCTACCGTAGAAGATTTTCTTTAGAACTGAGTGTACTAGCATTTTTTTATGAAAACATTGCTTGAATCGTGGATCTCTATTTTACAAGTAAGATTTGTCCACTAGAAAGACAACTTCAAACACCACTGAATGGTCCCAACTACAGTATTTGCAGGCCGCTCCTGGTTCCAGCCTGCTGAAATACTGCTGCATTCATGGCATTTTGGAGCTGGGCAATTCATGCTGTCCAGTGTAGTAAAAATCTTTTAGAATTATTTTTTTTAATCATTTTTTGAACATTTGAGAATGTTTGATAATGTTGATGTATCCAGTGGTAACCTATACAAAACAAAGACAAGAAAATGCTGAACAAAAAATGAAAAACAAAAATGCATTTAAAAAGCTATTTACTTCCATCTATTTACACTACAGATGTCGAGTAAAATATATGCTGGAAAGGTAACTAGAAACTTGATCATCTTGATCCTCTGTGCAGTAGTCACCTCAAGTTTCCTCGGTAGCTCTTAGTAGGCTCAGTCTACTAGACAGTCTCTAGTAAATTAATCAAAAATTCCAAAGAAAATGCCAACTTCAGACTTGCCATGAATGTAACATTATTCCCTTTAATTGACACTTCTTCCTCCATGCTAACTCGATCTCTGTCTCTATGTGCGCGTAACAGGGGACGCTCCCAACTAAGATCACTGTATTGCTGTCAGAGAGTTGGAGTGAAACACAGGACGAGGAAATAGACAAAAGGGGGCAGGATGAGGAGAGCCTATGATGAAAATGTCAGACAATGACTATGATAGGAACAACACACCGACACAGCTCATCATTGTTTTAACAATATCAGCATAGACCACCAAAATACAATAAAGAGTTGGTTTCATTAACAGAGAAATGCTTCTATGAACAGCATACCGTTTTTATTTCAGGGTGCTTATTTGTGTGTATTATACTGTTTGTGTATATGTGCTGCTTTCTGTTTCTGTTTGTGTGTGTGTGTGTGTGTGTGTGCATGCACACCGACAAGCATGTGTGTGCTTTCTGTGCTTATGCGTAAGTGTGTTTGTGTGTGAGGAAAGTTAGCAGGTCAGCCAGAGAGGATTCTAAGACGCACTGGCTAGTGGAAGGACTTAAAAAGGGGGTGTGGCTCCATAGCCCCACCCCCTCTCCACTGGGTTAAACAACATGACCAAGAAGTACCACATGCGCAAGAGAAAGAAGGCATTGTCTGTCTGTCTGTCTGTCTGTAATAGCCACATGTGAAGTGTAAACTTCAGGTTGACTGCTGGAGTTGCTCACAGGAGAATCTATAAGTGTCTGACTGGGACTGAAGGATATATGGGAGGTTTGCGATTAGACAAGAGTGGGAACCAAAGAGTTATAGTGCAGGAGAACAGGGTCGCATGTCCCGTGACAGAAATAGTCTTATAGACAATATTAAGTTGTTAGTGGCCCCAAAGCTTTATGCCATGCAAAGGGTCGGACATATGAGCATGTGAGCTTGTTTAGAGATAAAGGTTAAGGTTACTGTCGTTTGTTAAAGGTGATTATTAATTTTTTTTGGTCCTTTTTTTAAGTCATCAAACAAAAACTGGGCTGCAGTTCTGAAACATCTACGGTCGTTGTGCTACCACCACGTGACCAGGACGGAGCTACGTCAAAGGGTTACAGGTTCAGCTTCATGAGCAGGATGTGAACAGTTGAGTCACATTTAGTCGTGAGACCGGTGTGTACCCTGATGTAGTAACACATATTTAAGATATTGTGTTCCAGGAAGACTAGCAAAACACTCTGTGGAAGCTAACGGGGATCATAATAAAGATGATTGTGTTATAGTGAATTAAGGCCCGGTCACACAAGACAGTGGCGTGGTGAAATTCATCCGCTTGTCTTCCCGAATGATGTAGTTTTAGCAGCGTCGTGACGTAGGGACTAATCGTAAAGGGCTAGTTCCCCACCCTCTTTCAGCAAATTAGCGTGTCAAAGTTCACTAACTTGATGTGAAAATTGTGCACGGTTTTACTTTCACCACGTGAGCGAAATCACTGATCATGCCGATTCCATTGTAATACATTGATTTGGGTTAAAAACCTGGACATTTCAAGTGCCGGCGTGACCAGATCTTTACCCAGCAGCCTGTGACATTGTGGTTGACACTGTCCGCATTAAGACGAGTGCTACACGCTGTATACTGTGCATTGACGCTTTCCTGTAGCTTGACTAAAAGGTGCAGCTGCCAGCAGATTAACTCCAAGGTTTAACACTTTTCATGAAGGGTTAAATACTGATCTCGACTTTAGCTTCAAGATCAAACACCTGTGTTCGGTGCAAAATCCTTTTTGAGCCGAGGCTACCCAGAGAAGCCACAGAGCTCCCCATCCCTTTCTCAATGACTATCACGCACCAACAACACCATTAAATGATGTTTCTCATTGTAGTAAAAGTCGTCTGCGTTGTCATAGCCTCTAGATTTCTGTACTTTTCTGTCAATGAATGCATCTTTTCTTGAAACATAACAAAGGAATTGTCTGACATCCTTAACACTTCTGCACTTACTTTCTGCACTGATTTTGAACTCTGTCTTTAGATCTACTTCTATTCTTTAGATCTATTTCCAAGCATTTCCAAATGTATCATCCCTGCTCTACATAAGTCCCTGTCCTCTGCACCGATCACTGCTAATGGGAAGCATCATGATATCAATAGTCCAGAGATAAAGAAGCATTATTGTAATACATTTGGGAGAGACAAACTCATGCAATGATGCCAAGAGATGTAATGGGAGATAACGTTTTATGACAAGCTGTAGAATTACCCAGAATGGGAAAATGTGCAGTGGTGTAGATATTGTAGATCTGGAAATAAGATGGTTGAGTGTGAATGTGTTGATTTAAAGCAGACATGCCAGTGATTCCCTGCTGCTGACTGGTAGCAGGCCCTCAGCTGGTTAGTGTGCTCTGGGTCTAAGTACTGTATACATGGACTGGGAACCGAGGTGGGGCAAATAGTAGCGTTAGCATAAGTCTGCTAACAAGGTTCGAAGATCAAAGTGGTTTTGAACTGTGAAGGCCTGTAGGAGGGACTTAGAAACTAAGTTCTGAGGCAGGTGTTCGCGCTATAAGGACTTGTGTTTAAAAAGTATAAAAACTCATGGAAATATTCTAAAACTGCCTATGCTCAGTATACTTTCATACAGCATTGACTACAATAGTGGGTTTATTGCATTAGTGTAGTTCAATTTGGGGTTTGCGGTCGAAGTCCTCTAAATTAGTGCCTACAAGGGGATTTTATCAGTCGAAAAGCCAGTGGAAACCAACAGACAGAAACACAGACAAACAACAAGTGCTCTTCTCTGTGGTAGGCAGGGCCAAAGGTCAACCATTGAGAGGTTAAAGGTCAGGGTTGGTAGCAGGAAGCTGGCAGGCGGACCCCAGAGAAACACTGAGAGGCGGTCCGTCAGTTCGGTGCAGCGGTGGGCGAGATGAAGGGCGGGGCCAAAGGGAAGTGACTGCGCCGTGGTAGGTTGGTTGGTCGGTTGATTGGCAGGTCGGCGAGTGCCATGCGTGTCCCACCAAAATCTAAAGGTTACTGGGACTCAATCTGTTGAGGGGAAAAAAAAAAACTGGATTAAGAAACAAGGCGTAACCAAACGAGAGAAGAGAAAAGATGAGAAAAGGGATACGGAGACAGAAGTAACATTTCCAGGGTTTCGATTTTACCAGCCAGATGGTCTGTTATTTTACCAGCTAACAGGCTGTTACTGTTGGGCAGGTTCATATGATAAAGGGCCAAATTATAAAACATTCCTGTTTTTTTTATTGTGTTAGCACTACAGCCATCCATCAATTAGACCGAGGCTGGCGGCCGCATCGGGTGGCAGAAGTCTGTTGTCCCTGTGAACTCAGGGAGTCTGGAGGCCAGCTGCAGTGCCAGAGTGAATTTATCCAGAAAGACTGGCTAATCTTCAGTCTGTAGGTCTCTTCATCATTTCATTTGGCAGTAAAGCGTCTGCTATTTTTACCACCCCTCTCCATCAGACCTGTAGCAGAGAGGTATACACACACATACATGCACGCAGGATATCTATTTATTGTCAAATGTCTCTGTAATTGACTGTTTGCTAAACCCCTGAACGGTGATTATCCAATCATAGCTTAGCAACTGTAACCAGGCATTTCAGGTTTGTCAAGCTTTGGATTTCAGCAAGAACCACCCACAGTAGTTACCTTGCATTATTGCCAAATTAGCTAACTTTATCATGATATAGGATTACAAGTTACAAAAAAAAATGACTATATATAAAATATATTAAATATAATAAAAAATAATATGTTTTCCATAGTAAGCAAATCATCTAAAGAGTATGTTAGAACAAATATATAACTAGAAACATATATATATATATATATATATAATAACATGTGAATTCATTTATTTCCCCCATTTACTATAATATAATACTTGGGCTAACTGGCTCTACCATACAATACAAGAACAATGCTGCTTCTTTATGTCATGCACCTAAACATTATGTGCATATTGAGAACATTTTACAGGCATGTCATTTAAATGAAGTGAGCTGAAAACAATGCTGGAGACAGAGTTTTAGCATTTAGCTTGCAACAGCTGATCCGCCAGCAACATTCGTCATTTCGGCCGACCAAATCTTCGGTTGTCCGCAATAAACGAGAAGCCGGCTTTTGTTTTAATAACATACTAAACTGCGTGAGTGCAAAATGGTCATATGGCTACAATAAGAGACGAGCACTTGTAGTGTGTGTGTTTACACCCACTTGTCTCAGTGATGCGTTTGTCTATGCTCTGCTCCCTCAGGCCGTCTCCCCCAAAAGGAGTAGGTGTGGTCTCCTTCACCCCATTTTCCTTAGCAACACCTCCTGGTGCTGTTGCCTTAGCAACACCTGCTGGTCCTGTTGTCGGAGTGCCACTTGGGGGGGAAGATGTCTTCTCCTCCTGCAGCCAAATATAGACGCGCACGCACACACACACACACACACACAATGAACATTAAGGTTTGTTTATAGTGTACTATCTCATGCTACCACACCATCTCGTGGTGTCAGCCAGTAAAAGCACAATGAGTCTGCAGAACCAGAGAAGTTCTATTAGCGGATGAAACGTGTGATTTAAAGTTTGACCTTGTGCCCGTTGGTCTGTTCGTTGCCTGGCCCCATGTTGTCCATGGATCCAATCTTAGACTTAGTCTTAATGTTTTGCTTATGGGACTCAATCTTCACATCACCTCCACCTGAGGTAAAAAGAAAAAAGGAGAAGGTTAGTATGAGACCACTAAAGAATAAAATAGAGTTGAATTAAAATTCTAAAATAAATAAGAGGAGAATATATGTGTTACTGTAGGTCCGACCTGGCTTATGTTTGATGTTGTCCTTTGAGCCACATTTGGACGTCACCTTGCTCAAATCAACCTTCTTATTCAGGATCTGCACCTGGGGAGGAGGAGAGATCACAATGTAGCCTCTTTATATGAACTCATAAAGACGCCACATCCAGCACAATGCAGCCATACTTCAGCGTCCACATCATCCAGTTAAGAAACATCACTGTCATCCATTATTATGCACTTGGTGCATTTATAGAAAGGATGACGTTCTGCACAATATGTGGGAGAATGGATACAACACAGCCCATACTGGACTACCTACCCATGATTCATGGTTTTTGTTGTTATAAACGTGGCTTTTTTTGTTTTGTTAGGCTGGTATATGATGCTCCATTTATGTATAAAAATTAGGACAGGCTGTAAGCGGAGGACGGGAGAAGGCAGTTATTAGACCGTCGCCACATCAGGAGAGCGTGTGTTCAGTATCCCAAGCAGTAATCTGACGACAGCTGGCACTGATGGATTTCAAGAGCCGGTGACCTGCCTGACAGTGTGTGATAAGATAAATCATATTTACATATTTGATGACAGGAGGACAAACAGTCGGCCAACTGTGACCCTCGGTGCTGTTAAAATGTTATCAGCAAACAAACCGTGATTGGTTCTGATTGACATTAGCGCTCTCGCTCATTAGAGGCTTGCTTGACAGGTTAAAATATTAATGACCTGATTTTATAATACAAACAGAAATATTTGAATGCTTAACAGCTCATTTAAATATCCATGATATCATCTTAGACCGAGGAAACACACCTTTGATTTCAATAAATACAGAAAATTTGAATATTGGTGCAAATCAGCTTAGTGCACAACAACAATGTAAAAAAAATTAAGATTTCTGTAAACTTAACAGCGTCGTCATGGCTACAGTTTAAATTGGTGAAGTGACCCAGAGTCCATATTTCAGGGTCCTTAAGGAAATGAATCCTTTGGATTTGTTATATGAGATTAAAGGCTTCTTGAGTATTAAAACTGATAGTTGCTGATATTGTGATCCAGCCTACGGCTTTATTTGATGTCACTTCTTGGACATGAGCCATTTGCAGTACACCTTTGGCATTTTCTTTAATTGATCGGCGACAGCAAAGTGGTGATTGTGAGGGCAGCCCAGAGATGGAATATGATAGTGCAGCAGGTGTTTGGAGCAAATGGGAAGAACATCTGGAAGGGTGGGAAGAAGAACTTATGGTCAGTTCACTTTGAGTGAAATGAATCCAGAAAGCAAACAGAGGGAGCCATTTGCAGTGCATTCCATTTAAAGTGACTTTTAAAATGATGTTTCTGGGTGAATACAGCCCAATCAGGTGTAAGATACATAATATGCATCCAGCCATGGTCAACCAAATGTACATAATAAGAACTAAACAATCCTGATCAGATCTTTTTTTTTTTGCTTGGGTAAAAATGAGATTCTCAATTGATCACAATTTTGAGCAAGATGCTTAATTAGCATAAAATGTGATATGCATCCACCCTATCCAGAGTCTCCTTCCAGCTCCAGCAGTACTTACATTGCCACCTCCAGGGACATGTTTGATATTGTCCTTGGAGCCACAGCGAGACGTGATATGGCTGAAGTCCAGCTTTTTGTGCACTATCTGAACCTAAAGACAAGCAGGCAGACACACAGACAAGCAGGAAAGTGAGGAGATAGAAGTGAAAGGAAAGAAAGAAAGAAGGAAAGAAAGAAAGAAAGGTACGACAGAGGCAGACAGACAAGAGCAGCAGAGAAGAGCAGATCAGCTGGCAGCTTAAGTTAACAGGAAACAGAGTAGCCTTGCTCTGTACGTATGGAAGGGGTTCTGTCATTCAAATCAAATGATTCCTCCTACACATGAGTTCATGGATTATCTGCATTATGTGATATAACTTTATCAGCACATGGCACTGTAAAGATAGTTATTTTTTTGGGACACAACAAAATCAGTGTAGTTCAAAAAGAGGGTGCAGCTAATTGGATAGAATCCTGAAATAAAGGTTTTGAGAAATCTTACAAAAAGCAATACTGAAGTATCAAAAAGATGAGGATACTGACTGAATAACAATAGAGCGCTTCCATAAACGGCATTAACCAAAACTGATCAAGCACAGAACAAACACTGGAAGGGGAGACAGAGCACATGCAACAGAATATTACACAGGACAGTCAGTGGTTTTGTGTTAAAACATGCTGCAGAGAAGCAACTGCAAGCGATTTATAGGTCGGAGGACAGTTAGTGGACCACTCGACATAAAACCATCAGCCAGTCTCACAAGTCTAAGACAAAGGACTGAAGCACAAACTGAGTACATGTTGCCAGGATGTCTGGATTTCCTTAAAGCAATACTTGGAGATTTAGAGAGTTTGGCCCATTGGTCTAAATGTTAAGTGATGGACATGTGGCACGTGTTGAATTTTTTTTATTCAACTTTGTCTACAAGCGAGGTAAATCATTACGCAGCAATGGTTATATCACAAGGACACCAGAAAGAGCCAGAAAACCGAAAAAAGAAAGAAAAGAAAAAGGATAAACACAACAAAACATAAAATGGCTAAATAAATAAAGAGAGGGGTTTCAAAGAGACCCCATAATACAACAAATAGAAAAAGCAAATCAAGTGACCAGAAGGATGAAAATGGTGTTCAGAGATCTGAAGCGTGAATCAGAAAGTGTAACACTTGTATCCAGATCCAAATCTCTGTCACTGCTGAGGCGAGTGTCTCGGGAAGTCACAACGTTAGCAGGTGCAAGCTCGCACTTCATCAGTTTTATTGCTGGGCATAAAGCAGACTAACAGAAGACAGAGGTTGACACCTACTTCCCCCCATTACTCTCCTTTTACGTTTGCTTGTTGCAGTGCTCTTTGCAGCCAACACTAGATAGTAAACCACACGTTGTGGAAGAGTCAAGGTCTGTAAGAGGTGTGTCCCTCTTGAGAAGAAGCCTCAGCTATACTGTCCGATTGGATTCTATGGAGTTTAACCATTTTCAGATCATTTTGCAAGCTCACATGTATGTGCCACGACAGATAACTCCTTCCCATCGTGTTGTGATATCAGTTTTATTGCCGTGTTAACAGGTATAAACAGCAAGGGTGTGACCTGGGTGGATGTAGAATGGGCGGTTTTATTGCCTCTATGGTTGTATTGTAAAAAGCTCTGCAGCAGACTTCAGACGCCTTCTTCCATTCTCTCCGCCTCTGTGTTAGTCTCTTTCTCCAGTATGAAAATGGCAGAATGACGCAGGTGGTACCAGCAAAGGATGACTCACTGAGCAGTTAGCACGCACACATGCGCTTAACACAGGAGCGCACGCACACGCACGCACACACACACAGAGCAGAAGTATTCCTCTTTCTATTTCAGGACACCTGTAGTAGCTGCTAGGTTATCGTTATCATGTCTCCTCAATTTGCGTTGCGGAATGTTGCTAATGCAAAAAAAGGGACAATGCAGGACTCTGAAAATGTTTCCCCATGTTAAGAAAAAGAGCGAAGTTAAACTAAACCAGGGTAAGGTGACTTCATGGACTTCTACAATGTAGACGAGACACAGACATTTCACAGGTGAGGACCTTCTCAGGATGCCATTTTTTCCCATGAGCACTCTTCATCTGTGCACATCGTCTGCAACCATTGATGTGCTCATCATCCTAGCAAAGTCCTATATCAGGGCTCTTCAACGTTTTTCAGGCCAAGGACCCCCAAACTGATGGAGAGATGGAGCAGGGACCCCCTACTATATAATAATTGTAAATGTAATTCAATACTAAGCTATTCAATTAATACACAGGTTCATATAATCATGTAAATTTGTGGATTTTTTTTTTTTTTTTTAATATAAAAAACTGTCTAATCAACCAAAAATGTTGCAACTCCCTACAGTACCTGGACCCCCTGTTAAAGACTTCTGCTTTAGGTCATTTTTTTCAAAATCGAAAGATATTTTTAAAATGAAGGTAATATTTTTGAAAATCAAAAGAAAGTTGAGGTATTTTTTTCAAAATCGAGTTTTTTTTTTCTTTTTTTTTTAAATTGAGAAAAATTGGGAAATTGAGGTCATTTTTCGAAAACGAAAGATTTTTATAAAATGACTAATCTTTTCAAAATTAAAGGTTATTTTAAAAATGAAAAAATGTTGAGGTTCATTTCTTCAAAATTGATGGATTTTTTGACAATTGAGGTCCTTTTTCAAAATCGCAATAAAAAAATAAAAAACTAAAGTAATTTTTTCAAAATTTATGGTTTTCTAGAAAGTTGAGGTGATTTTTTCAGAGTTGAAGGTTTTTATAAAATGAAAGTCATTTTTTCTAAATGGAAGGTTGTTTTTTTAAATTGAAGCCATTTTTCAATAATCGAAATTTTTTTTATGAAAATTTAGGTCATTTTTTGAAAATCAAATATTTTCTTGAAAGTTGAAGAATTTGAGATGTCCTGTCCACAGTTTATCTCTTTGGTGGGCAACGTTGGCACTGCAACAAACACATAGTCTGTCTAGGGTTAAAATGATTTTTGTTGCAGCACCACAGTTGCCTTCTGGGACAACTACCTGTTTACCTCTCAGTCAGGTCACCTAATGAATCGTGTCTAAGAATCTATCTATCTATATATTATTGGGAAATGTAGGGGAATTAAATATGCCAGTATTCTGTTATTACTACTTGTGGCTGCTGTTAAGCAAATGTTATATCTTGTTTATAGAAAAGTCGTTTAGATATATTTGGTCATATGTTATGAACAGAGGTGCTGAAGATGTTCCTTTCAGTCTGCTTTTAAGAAAACTGTTGTTTGGTAATAATAGTCATAATGAGCGTGGACTGATATGTACTTAGTTCTTCATGTCGTGTTTACAGGTATAAACAGCAAGGGTGTGACCTGGGTGGATGTAGAATGGGCGGTGTATGTGGTGAATGCAGAGAAAAGGTGGGAGGATGTAGTTGTGCGTGAGGTGCGAGGGTGTCGATGGCAGGGACTCACTCTGGCCTTGGCGGTGGGGGTGGAGGCATCTGAGGCCTTGTTGTTCTGGCTGGAGACCTGGGGAGACAACCACACACTGGTCAATACAACCTCCAACAAACCATACGCCATGGTGGAGGGGTGGTGACATGATGGGTTAGCAGTTGGACCAATCAGATGAGTGTATGGGTCATTACAGCCAATCAACAGGGAAGCATATGATTGTATGGAAAGCAGCATGGCTCAAAAGGAAGCAAACTGGACAAAGCTTTATAGAGTGCCCTATTTAAATGGCTCCGGTTCCAGATGGGAATTTTCCCATTCACTCACATTCACATTTTAGAAAGTCCTTGTAAAAAAGGTTTTAAGCATGGAACTACGGCAACCAACAATGAGATGAATGGTGATCATAACCAATTAGAAAAGACGAAGGTGCAAGACGAAAGTGAATGGAGGAACTACCCCCTGACACTTTTAAACTAACTGTTATCGATCTAAATTGAAGACAGATTCACCAACTTCATGGTCTATTTTTTCGGCCCAAAAGTTTTTCAGAAATTCATTTCGGTTAACTTTCTCCGCAATATAAGAGAACTATTCCAAATGAGCCGCCACCTTGGTTCGGTTTGAAATCTGGAAGCAGACCATGGAGCAGACACTGTGGACACGCCCTCACCAGCCGTTTGTGGGTGCGGTAAACTCTTCCATGGTAACAGCGAGCTCCACCAATAAGAAACATCTGGCTAAAATCTTCTATTCAGAAAATGAATGGAATTTTCACTTGTGGAACTTCAGCGTTAAGCTTTAGAAACAAATTTACTTTGATTCATGGACCCACACATTTGCAATTAAAAAAGGTGTTAGCAGCAGCACCAATTAGATGTAATTCTGGGCCGATCAAACGGGAGAACAAACAAATATGAGTACATATCTCTGCCAGTCAGATGAACTGTATCAGATGGATAACTGCAACTGAAGCAGATGGAGCACTTTTCAAAACATGACAATGAATTACAGCAGGTTAAATACAGCTTGCCAGTTAGTGAGTCGATCAAAAATCAGCACAAAAAAGAATAATTACACAACCAAAAAACAACAGACAATCAAATTTGACATTATTGCTTTTGTTAAGACAAACAACACCAGTCAAATTCTTAAATACTGAGTATGGAAAGGTTGTTAGACCGATAAGCTCCCGTTTATCACGTTTAAGCTTGGAAAATATTAAAATACATATTCGACAAACCAATGAGACTGATTGACTCAGTGCCAGTTTTTGTGATACAGGGCGACGATGTGTCTGTGTGTATAAAGTGGCTTCACTCTGACAGACTGACAGTCGGAGTAAAACATCCGTACATCTGTCTGAAAGAGTGAATAGCGCCAAAAGATTATTGTTTGATGCTGACAGCCGCAGACTCTGCAACATTTCCCTGTCAACCGCTCTTTTGTTGTGTACAGGAACATATCAGGTTAGGCCAATTTCACAGAGCCATTTGGAGAGACAGCAGCTTCTTCTCTACACTGATCTAACTTTAATTGGACCATGTGATCATGGCTTAATGATACAGGTTGAGGCAGTGAGGAATCACTGTGAATGTGAAACAGGGTGCTGCTAAAAAAAGGAGCATGCATGCTGTTTCCTGGATAAATAGGTGTGTGTGTGTGTGTGTGGGGGGGTGACATCTATGCTGGGTCTGAATAATCTTAAATGGTCTGCAAAGCCTGCCTACCCCAGGGAGCTACTGCTATATGTACCACTATATGTACTGCTATATGCCCACTGAAGATGTATAATGGAATATGCATACTGTAGATATGAAAATGCACCTATTTTAGAGCACAAAAAGGTATGTTTTACTTCTGCGCCTCTAACAAACGTTTACATCAAGACAGAAAAGCCGAATAGTTTCAAATGAAGCATTTCCAGACATCCAGATATTTATAATGCGAAAGAACACATATTAACTTTGAATATCTTAAGAGACAAACATGAAGACATACAAACACCTGGGAAGGTATGGCAAGAAAGGATAATGAGCGGGGAAAAAAAACACCAAAAAGATGAAAGTAGTGGCTGAAAGAATAAATCAAAGCCAATAAGATCAGTCAAGATCATGTTATGATTGTATACAACTATGTAACCACTGCAATACACCGTGCTGCCTTATATAGCACAGAAGTGATTAAGGGAGCGTTCAGCCGACAGTCAGAGCATGCACTGATCTTCTTTTGGTTTTAGTTGTTGTTACATCTTTATGAGGATCTACAGAAAGGACCCCAATTACAATGCTTAGTAAACTCCACTTCCACATCAGCCCTGCATCAACATCAACAATGGCTTCCTACAGAAATAATAGCTTTTCACTTTATTCTCAGAATGTCTGCCACAATATACTGATATATGCATATATATATATATATATATATATACTGCAGAGTATGTTCTATATTTCAAGAAAGCCCAAACACAGAGCTTTTTTGAAAAATCTTGGACTAGCAATTTATTGTAAATGGTGCAAATATAGCTTTTTCAAAAATTATGATGCAAATTATGGTGGATTTAAAATGCAAATACAGTGAAATACAATACACATTCTTCTATGTATTTCCTTTTAATGTATGTATTTACCGTGTCAAAATTAAATGAAAAAGAAAAAAACATGTTATTTAACTTTTTTCTTTAATAACTGAATGAAATGTTTTTTATTCTAACACTAATTTTCCATGTCAAATTAAAATCAAACCAAAACACAGAAAACAAAGGGAAGAGGTGCATTTCAGTGTTGCTTACTATATTGGCAGTGTTCTCGGTCAGTGAGCATTGCTAAGCTAATTTGTGTTAGCTTGCTAGTGTTAGCTTATGGTGACCGGTCTAATGGAGGATGATGAGCTAATGCTAGTAGATGTCTGCAAGGCTACAATGTTGGACTGCTGTACGGATACATTTTGCATTCACCTCAAGAAGAAAAAAACCCTCAAACATCCATCAGTGATGCTCTCTGCTGCACAGCGCTGACATATAATAACCTCTTCACCTTGTTTTCTCTGTTATGATTTGATTTTAATATGGAATGGAAAAGTCATGCCGCAAAAAACCCCCCAATCCATTCAGTTATTAAAGACAAAGTAGCAGTGTAGTTGAAAGACTGTCCTTTTAACATGTGTTTGTCGCATATATAATAAGGAAATACATTTCACTTTTTCTCTTTGATTTGTTTTAATTTATGCCTGTTAAGTCTTCCACAGATGTGTTTGTGGCCGGTGGGCAGCTCCAACCCTCTCTGTGATCCTTCATTTATACGAGATTATAGCCAATCACGCGCTACAGCTGCTGTCATTAAACTTTATTCATGATTACTTTAGCAGATAATGTTGTGATTATGAAATAGTCATTTGATTAACAGCGCAGAGGCAAAAAAGAAAAAAAGAAAAAAGAAAACTATCTAACTTAAACAAGTTGAGATTCAACACAGTGTAAACTTTTCAAGGACCAATTGATTAGTATTTGTTCCAACATTAAGTCTGGTCCCACTGTAGAGGGCTCAACATGTTATTATTATGTATAGAAAATAGCAGCTGTTAGAATTACAAAGTCATTTGCTGATACAAGAGAATCATTTATCAAGAATCTGGACAGATATATCCATGTGCTGAGTTATTCCTCTCGTGCTGTCCTACCTTTCCTCCGCCTGGCTGGTACTTGATGTTGTCGATGGATCCGATCTTGGAGCGGATGTTCTTCAGGTCAGGTGTCGGAGCGTTGATGGGGCGGGGGGTCCGAGGAGCACGGGGCACCGGCGGCTTCTTCTCCATTGGGGTCTGCTTGGGCACGGGGGGTTTGGTGATGACGCGGCGGCGATGAGCGGCTTCACCGTTAGTGGAGGCAGCAGGAGTAGTGGTGGAGGCCGGGCGAGGACGGGCTACAGAGCAAGGAAAAAAGGGGTAACAGAAAAAAAGTATTGTTCATTTTTGTGAAAATGTAAAAGTAAACACCAGAGAAGCAGAACCAGACCAAAGAAGAGGCGCTTGTGGTTTTAGTATTCATCACTGGTATTGATCAACATATCTTGCTTTAATGTAATGTAACACATGACGGATCAATGATATGGTCATTTTGTATAACGGGCAGTAAAAATGACACATTGTCCCCTAAAGCCGGGCAGACACTATACAGATTAAGCTCCATTAAACTGTGAATTGGTAGCATCTGGCTAATATAAGAATCAGGCGAAATTAAATTTGATATGCAGTTTGAGGGGTGGCCCAACGCCTGATTAATCGCATGAGCAATTAACGCTGCTGTCTGCAGGTTGAGCAGTTCAATGATCAACATGGCTGCTGTCAAAAGATCTGTTCTAATCTGTAGTTTGTTGCACAAGGCAGGCTAACGTTGCCTTTCTCTCTTTTCCACCAACAGTCACAGGTTCAGTCTGCTCAGCATTAGAGGTGCTTAAAGCAGCTTTTTCTGTACCATGTATAGATTTCTATCAATAACCTTTATTCTATTCTGGTGACAAATTGGAATTCCATGAGAACAATATTGAAACAAATGAGCTTTTCTTCCTGTCCGTCTTGCCTGATATTTTGTTACCTGTAGTTTTGGGTTTCTTGGCCTCTCCCGTCTTGTTCTCAGTCTTGTCATTCTTGTTCGCTGTAAGCAGGAAACATAGCGTGGAGGTTTAAACACACTTGAGTGACACATAACACTGGTAGCCTCAATAACTCAAAACTCATGCCACACTGTGGTTTGTTCCGAGTCTATGAATCAGGACAAGTAGTTCTCACGTAGCTACACTGCTGCTGTTTGGACGAGTAGCTGGGTTGACCAAAAAATTCTGTGTTACAGTCTGAAATACAGTGCAAGCATAGTTTGTTGCCATATGTGTAGATGTAAACTAAGCAGCGGATGGGTTGCACTATTCTGCCATATAATAATCCCAGAGTTTTTAAATCACATCTACAGTATGAAGCAGCGTGCAGCATGTATTTTACTGCTCTGTCATTGCTTTTGTAAACTTTGCTAGAAATTGAACTGAACATATTAAGGCTCCACTCATCAATATTTCTTATTTAACAATGAATCAGGTTTGTGCAGCTTGTGAAGGTCTTTTAGCTCCTGGTTTCGGTTTAACAGCACATTAACTGCTTGGTTCATTCTTAGCTCTCTCATCAGCTCTGCAGCTGTTAGCTGTTTTTAGGAAAAAACGCTCAAAAAAACCCTCTGGTGAAGAGAGGAACATTAAGCAGTGAAAGAGACAGATATTCAACACCTGATCCATAACAACTTTATACGGTGATAAAACATCATGGCTGTGGGATCAGCAGCTTGGGGAGTGGTTGTGTCCCATGTGGCTCAGCGATGGATGCAACTATTCACCAAACACTGAAATGTTTCATTATTTGATTGTTCATATAAACCTGTAGAAAACTGGAGATCTTTGAACAGCTGGAACTTGTCGTCTATTTTTCCATCGCCATGATCACATCAGAAGGAAAAGGAGCAAGTGATTGGCAGTCGACGGCCGACAATCCAAAGTCTTGCCATAATCAAGAATTCCTGTTCAAGACAATCCTGGCAGCTGAATGTTCACATAATTGTCAAGTGTTCTTGATTGATTAACTGCAGGAGATTTAAGTGACTTGAAGACTGTTTCGAGCAAAAGTCATTTCACCGTTTATGAAGGTGTGAAAGTATATCCATCATGTCGATAAAGTTGCATAGGTAATGCCGCCATAACGGGTCAGAAGCATGAAGGAATCTGACTCAACAAAAGTAATGGAGTTCACTCATGCAACTAAAATGAAATATGCACCTTGCAGTACACAACACCCATCACTGTGAACTGGCTGAATGAATCATATTCTCTGAGGGCGCAGAGGTGAAGTGCACAAAAGGCAGAACGCCTCTTTGACTAACATAGCTCTGACTGAGTCATAGCTTCCTCTCTCGGAGAGGTGAGATGCTGTTTGTGATGCACAAATAAAAATACCAGTCTGCTGTCTTCAAAAGCCACCTCTTCAATGCGATAAAGTGTAACATATGGTAGCAATTCAGTTATCCTGTTGCCCCGAGTGTTGCCAGTTTACATTGTGAGTCATTTCCCAGCTACTGTGCAGAGTTCAGGTCTTGTTGTGGAGTTCATGTTGCACATTCAACACTATGAACTAGCCGGAGCAGAGTGCAGATACTGTCTGTGACAACAGCTTTCATATCACACAATCATATACAGAGGGCACACAGACACTGGGGATGTATTAGAAATGATGTTACTGTACAGGCTGCGTGAGTGTGTTTGCACTTACCAGCAGTTTTACTTGCAGTAGGCGCACGGGGTGCGGGCGTGGCCTTTGAGACAGATGGCCGCTTCTCATTTTCTGGAGTCTGGAAATCACAGCAGACGACAGATGAGGTGTGGGGGTGCATTTTTAACAGCTTGTAAGGATGACAGTTTATCTGTATGTCTTCATGTTCTGTTGCCGCTGTGGGCATGAAGGCGACGTTATCCTGTTCTCCGTCTTTAAAAAGAGGTCAATTGTGCAACCACGGCATAAGCAGAGAATGAAAGCAAACAGAGGGAAGAAGGTGACGTACAGGAGGGGAGAGGGGGAGTAAGGAGGGAGGACGACTAAGGTGGTATAGTCAAATAAAAAAAACTGTAAATTGAGATGCAGTCATTGCAGTAAAGAGATCTGGAAAGGTGGCCTGGTCACTGATCTCAAAGGTCTTACACGACCACAGTAGGCAAGAGATTTATGTAGACATATATACATCTTATTGGTCAAAAGTCTAAAATGCCTTTCTCAGTATGCCACTTTCCACCTCATGTCCTTGGGAGTTAATACGTCAACTATAGAAGTCTATGAGAAAATGACCCTACTTCTCACTTGATTTATTACCTCAGTTAACATTATTAAAATGCATTTATAGTCTCAATCGCAAGTTTCAAGTCTTCTTCAATACTGCTTGATATTCATTTAGTAAAACCCTTTCACACTGTGTTTTCAGCATTTTGGTTTAGATGTGGGATCAACAACATTACATTTTATAGAAATGATTTTATTTGTCTTATTATTGTTTTGTTTACAGAATACATTTTGTGTGGTCGATGGTGACTTTTATCAGACAGGCAGAATAACTTCAGTTTATATTACTAGTAATTCTCACAGCTGTTATAGTCCTTGTCTACAATGCAAATATCACTGGTTTCATTCCAGACGTATGAAGCGATAGACACAACTTTTGGCAAGTGGGATGTGAGGATTACTAAAATAAAATCTGTGTATATTATCTGAGATACTACTAATTAAAAATAATCTTGTATTTCTGCCTTGTGTATATTTTTACTGACTCATGTTTTTTCTTCAGTTTTAGAAGAACAGCAATCAAGTCTGGGCAGTTTATATATCATTTTAATAGGCTACCTTGTTAAACAATTATTGCTGAGTACAAGATGAATAGATTAGTCTGATAACATTTGATTAAATCAGGAGCGATCTAACAGGATTTAAATGTTTATTTGACTTCCTGTACAAGGTGGTTTCCTATTAGAAACTCTCCGTCTCGACTGCACCTTATTTTATTAAAATGACAGCATATTTGAAAGTAAAATACCAAAATAATTATTTGGGGACAGAATAACAGTTGACCAGATGAAAACAAAAACTCATCAGATTATTTTATATTCTCCAGCGTTGCCTCTGGTTGATTTGACTACCAGGCATTTCAACTAAGCTAAATGCGACTTTGAATTGTGATGATGTTTCACATGTCCACAAGAACACAAGTACGGACCAGAATGCAGACTGAGAAAGGCCAATCTTCACTAAAATAGAACACATTACATTCATCCAATTTGCATAGAAGAGAAGTGTATTCTACCCAATGGTATTATACTCACCTTGGCAGCCTTGGCGGGGCCAGTTGGCGGCCGCTTGGCAGCGGTGGGTGTGGTCGCCTTGGGTACAGGGCTTTTTTTATTGGCTGAGGCTGTGGTGGGGGAGGGGCGTTTGGCCACAGTGGCCTCGCCATTGGTGGAGAGGGTGGATGGGCGGGATTTGGCTGAGTTTGGTTTAGTTGAACCCACGTCAGGCTGGTGATAATGGAATTACAAATAGCCAAAATACAGCAAAAAAAAAAAAAAGTAGAGGAGGGAGGGAAAGAAAGAAAAAGGACGACAGATGGAGATAGAGAAAGGAAAAGCAAAAATGAAATCAGTGATTGCAATGACAGCGTGATATGGCAGACAGCCAGCAACCACATGACAATCATAAAACAAAATCTAAAATAAAATGAGCAATTTATAGCCACTTTGGAGAGATAATGAGAAGTAAATTATCAAATAATTTACTCAAATCTGATGAAATGAGCAGCAGGCCAAAAGTAGCATATGATACCAAACTCATGTCTCAGATATTGGAGAATCAGCGAACACACAATACTGTGCACATCCACAGAAACTAAATGATGGACATCATATATCTAGCACTTCTAAACACATACTAAAGGCACAGAAGGTGGCACAGAAAATGCACCTTCACTAAACTGCTGGAAGCTTGGTGATCAACTCGCAGGGCTAGCTGGTAAAATGCTGTATCAGGCAAGCTAACTGCTGACACGCTAACCAGCAGGGAACATGCCAGCAGCAGTCAGCCACAACAGCCCTCTGAGCGAGAGTCTCTTTTCTCTGTACACATTTTTCACAGTTTTTTGGCATTTTATAGACCAATCGAGAAAATGTTTTGCAGATGGTTCCACCGGGAGACTGGTGGTTGCAGGTAGTTGCAGCCCTAAATTAAAGTGGACGGTGCAACTCAGCTAATAAGCTACATTAGCGTCCTCCGGCTTTCCATTTCGTCTAGATGGTTTCTGTCATTGGATTGGAAAGTTTTTGCAAAACTGAACTTGACATGAAAGACTCGCACAGATTTCATTTGTGGTTTTGTGTGTTTTGCTCAAGGACAAGTTCACAGGCTGTCGTTGGACACACTGGCTGTGGCAGAGGTCAAAGCTGTGACCTTTGGGTGGCGGGGCTGTTTCAGTAACCTCTGGACACCCCTTTGAGTGTGTGAATCTGTATGCAGGAAATGGGTGTGGGCAGCAGTACTGTGTGTGTGTGTGTGTGTGTGTGTGTGTGTGTGTGTGTGACCCACCTTGTTCTTGCTCTCAGGGCTTGGCAGGGTCTTGCTGCCATTGCCTGTGGGAGACTTGGCTGTCCCTTTCCCTCCCTTCTCCTCCTTCTTCTCGGCCAGCTTCTTCTCCTCTTCCTTCTTCTCGTCTTTGTTGGTCTTCTCAGGCTTGTCCCCCTTCTCTGCCTTGTCCTTGTTTTTCTCCGCGTTCATCTTCTCCATCTTCTCCTCTTCTTTGAGGATCTTCTCAGACTTCTGGTTCTTTTCTGGGCCAGTGTCCTTCTTCTGCTGCTCATCTTTCTCCTTCTTGTCAACGGTATCAAACTTGTCCGTCTTGCTGGACATGATGTCTGTCTTCTCCTGCTTGTCCTTGTTGTCAGATTTCACTGTGAGAGAAAGGATATCTTTGTGAGCATCAAACTTATTTGAACAAAAATCTGCGGGAAATAACTAAACAAAAACTATAACTTGATTCTAATAAAAATGACTTTTGGAAGGCGCTGGAGGCTGATGTATAATGAGAAAAAAGGGTGTGGATGCACCATCTGCCTTGTCTGGTGAAATACACCACGTTCACCATTTATATTAATGATTTAAGCCAATAACTGAAAAAAGATTCTATAGCCCACTATTAAAAAAACAGGAGTTTCACTATTATTTCAAAAGTAGGACGATACTTTTGACTTCCTTCTCATCTGCAACTAGGTTTTGTTAGTTTAGGTACAAACTCTTTGTGGCTCAGATTTAGGAAAAGATGTGGTCATGGTTAAAAGAAAACCGCTTTGCGTGTTGGTAGGAGATGGGATGCCAACAGCTTTGTGGACCCAATCCATCCACCCTTAACTCCTCCATGACAGTTGTTTTTGGCAGTATAACAACATTATGTCTGTTGACTTTATAAATCCCTTACATGCTGTTAAACATATAAAGTGACATACAACGGTATGTTTGATTACCTGACACAATAAAGCACAAACGACACGGTCATGCACCGGACTTATGAGGCACTGTCCGACACTTCGGATGACACAGTAGATATATCTCTGAAGTGTAAGAGTGTTTTCACAGACAAAACCTATTACATCAAATACACTTTGCTAAATGCAACTGCACTGGAGTTATTTATAGATTTGAATGTCCATGTGGGAGATTTTATGTGGGTCGCACCAGCAGATGATTCTGGGTCTGGTTGGTAAACAAGTTGCCAAGCACAGTTATTCCATGGCTCTGCATTATGCAAGTGCCCGCAATGGTGACGCTGTATCTTTAAAATATCCATGTTAGAAGAGGTGAACTGACTGTTTTGTAAGTTGCTGTTTCTCCTTCTTTTACTTCCTATGCTGTCTGTAAATTCAGACTTTGAACTGTACATTAATATACAGCTCGATACATAGTTATGTCTCATGTCGCATTACAAGTCGACTTAAATCAGCTAAGCCTGAAAGGGCTTTACAATATGCTGAAGACATAATACCCTCTGTCCTTAGACCCCCTATAACAACAGTGGTGCACATTCTCACGTGTGTGATTGTGTCTGTGTATATATGATATGAAAAAATTACTTTAGCCTAATAATCCGACTAATGCTCCATTTTGTTTCACTGCATTATTCAGGCTTACATTGTGCTCCTGTTAGCTGTTTTCTGTTTGGAGGGCATTGTTCTCTTGTCCTAGTCAATCAGTAGTGACTGACATCCCCGCCATCCCATCCCCTGGAGCGTCAAAGGACACCATTCCCTCATAACATTCTCAGTCTACACAGAAGCGACAGTGGTTGTAGTTAATTTGCTGTTTTTCACAATAACTAATCACTTTATTTAAATGTGGGATACTTGCACAGCTGAGTGTCTATTCTACTCTTCTTCTGGTTTGTGCAGGAGTTTTTTTTCTGTCGTGACTTTTCTTGCTGTGGCACAAACAAGAATGATGTACCTATTCCTAATCCTAAAATGACTTGCCCTTTGAGTGACTTTTTTTATTATGAGGAGAACTGGGGTTTGGTCAATAACACGGCTTCTGATATTCAAGCACAATGAATCTCATACTTCTTAAAGGGGTAGTCCGGCGATTTAGTTGGTGAATTTGTGGAGAAATATTCAAAAAGAGCGGTCAAAAAGGTTGCTGCAGCAGAGGCTGAGCTATCCTTTAAGTCCCTAGTATGGGTCCAAGATGTGGGTTCTACTGTTCCCCTAATGCATCTCAATATTTCGTTAAGACCCTCTCTGCATGTCCCAGTATTTCAAACCCCCAGTTTGCATTCAGGCTTCCTGTTACAAATCTGTACACTTCAAGCCTAATCCAGGATAACCTTGATGACATAAAGCTCTTCCAGCACCAGAGAAGACATTATACAACTGTTTTCGAAGGCTCAGTATTTCTCCTCATGCTCAGTAAACTGAACTTCATGGGAGGTATATGTGGAGTTTCGTTTAGTTTTCTATATTCCCATGATGTGTATAGTAAATCCATTATATCTATATCCAAAAAAGTTTTTTATTTATTTGATAAATCATACTTGATCTTGGAACACGTTTGCCAGGATTACGTAAACACCACACAGGACATCTATCCTCCTCAGAGGAAGCACAAGGTCAACTGGGTTGCAGCACAAATGTTGCAAACAGCTGATTCATGGGGTGAGCACAGTAGGAGAGAATATACTTGAAAGCAACCGGGAACGCATGACAGGGAAACGTGAGCGGAGGGAGACAGACAGAGAAGGAGTTCGGGGAGGTTGATGGGGTTAAGGACAGACAGCCGGCGGGGCTGAGGGATGGGGGACGGAAAGAGACAGGGGCTCTTTGTTGCCAACAAGACATCTCTTACATAACAGTGACACTGGACAGGCCTATGCTGTGCCCTAATGTACCCTCATTACCCCCTGTGCTGACGTTCGCTGTGTTATAACTGCTCCATCTCCTCTGAAACGACGGCAATTTGCTGCTTTTGCGTTTTCTCCAGCAATCAAGCAATCACGATGGCTGCCATTAAACAAGACACATTTTGTTAAGTTACTGTAAACTGCGGTTGCAAAGAAGCTCAGCCCGGAGCCCAAAATCAGAAACCAGCTCTGATTATGAGCATGGAGAAGTCATGTGTGGTCATGCAGGCAACTGAAAAAGCTAAAGTACGTTGAGCGGCACTCTGGTTTGGAGTTTGCTTCTCCTCCTGCATTCCTGTTCTCACTATGCGTCTAACACTAGTGTGTTGTTGTGCTTTATCAAGCTAGAAGGAAGTTAGTTGTGGCCTTGCAATGTCCCGCTGATATTAATGCAAACTCATCACTTGCTGCAGCTGCTTCACAAAGCCTCTCAGTGACACCGACTCGTTTCATGAATATTAATGTGATTGATTCCAAGTTTCCTTGCAGTGTTTTGGTTTCTGGTGTCTGACAGAGAAAATATGCATCAATATTATCTATTTCATTTCCAAGAATTTAAAAAAAGAGGTCTGTCGTTTATAATGCTCATTACAACTGTAGGCCTCTGCCTTATTCTGAAGAAAACTAAGGCGTTCTGTCCCTAATCTACTCTGGGTGATGTGGTGAATTCTACTTTGTTATTCCTTCCACAGACAATGAAAATGCAGGTAATAAAGCGTGCCACTGATTTAGCAAACAAACAGATTAAAGTTGGTGGCGGGATATCGTCAGGCAGAGATATAGCGAGAACACACAAACTCAACAACTCCACATAAACGTTTTTTTTCTGGCGCTTTCAACCACATCTCATTGCCTTCATTAACGGATCTGCTGATGAAGCTCGTAAGTGGACTTTAAGATTGGTACTGCAAGATTTAACATCGCAGGTTTGTTCATGATTGTTTTCCCCCGACACTAACTGGTTTAGATAGCCTAGATAAATTGTTTTTTTTACAACCCGTCTAGTGTCTGTTTGCTTATGTTTCTTGCTCCGCCAGACTTTACTGTAGTGATGTTGTCATATTCCCAAATCTCAGCAAAAAAACTGTTACCATAATCGATAGAAACAGTGGCAGCAATGGCGAAAAAAGATGTCCTATAAACTAAATCATCCTTAAACTTTGCAAGTATTTGAATTGCACATGGAAAGAGGGTATACTGGTATATTTCTGCCTGGAAAATCAAACTCAATGAAACCTTTGGAAACTGACGAACAGTAGTGTTAAACAAAAAGGGGAAAAGGAAGAGTGAAAGGGCTGAAAGCAGTCACAACAAATCTATACATAAAGTTGGGGCTTTAATATTCTAATAGACTTTATCTATCTTTAGGCTTTATCGCTCATGCTACAGTAGTTAACATCACTGTATTGCTGCACCCTGCGACACCAGCAATATGACTCATCCAATATGAAACTGCTGGCTGTGAACACAGAGGATCCATCTAATACCATGCTACAATACACAGCTGCCGGCAACCAGCTGTGCATGTGTGTGTGTGTGTGTGTGTGTGTGTGTGTGTGTGTGTGTGTGTGT
>CALSBV010009827.1:2605505-2616475 GCA_943590825.1 Bovichtus diacanthus | reverse complement strand
ACACACACACACACACACACACACACACACACACACACACACTCCCTTTCTGTCTCTCACTCACACATGACACCAATTTCAGTATTGACCGCTATAGCTCCCGTTTGCTAGCATGATAGCTATCAAGCTACCACAGTGACAGACAGTCAATAGAGAGTCTGATAGACACGGTAGTAATCCACATGACTTTGCACTGACATAGATTACACACAAACTGATGTTATGCTCAGTGACATTGCTATAGTGCATGAGAGACAAACTATGTTTGGTTTTTGTAAAGCCGTCCGTCTGTTTGTCTGTCAGCAGGATCACATGAAGACCTACTGGCCCGATTTTCATGACTCTTGGTGGAAGGGTGCAGCATCGGCCAAGGAAGAACCCATTACATTTTGGAGCCAATACAAATCACGGCGCGGATACACAAATGATGTTCCACTTTCATTAACATTTTGAGTTAGGGCATTTGTGCTGCATTCATGTGGTGTGCTGGAATATTCGGAAAAATGTGTTCCTGACCGGGAAAATTCACGTGAACGCCCCCTGAAGTCAGAACAACAACTTGTAAAACAGCTATTTGCACCGTAAACAGATACAGCTGTTGCTCCTCAGTTACTTTTCTGACAAAGTAGAGGCCCAAGGAGTTGCTCAGGTTTTAGAGCACAATTATCACAACAACCACGATAGCCAAATCAACCAAGGGGGGAATCTTGAGGATTATAAAGTCAGCTGTAAAATTTTGAAATGAATGCCAAACCTCACAGGGAGCCGTTGTAGCTTGGCTAGCTTGGGGTAATATGCTGTCAGTAATTCAGGCAGGCATTAAGCATTCTGCACCAGTTCAAATTGACTAATGACCTAATTTCTGTGATTTGAGTTGAACAAAACACGACTGCCGACATTCTTCACTTGGCCATCAAAAATAAGAGTTGCATGAAAAATGACATGCTGGGCAAGCCTAATAATATTTGTTAAATACATTTTTCAAATATTTCTTACACAGTGACACATTCTGGACAGATTTGTGTCCAGAAGAAGCAGTCGAAGGTTTGAAACTGTGACACTGACTGCCCACATGCAGCTGATGCACCTGTTTGCCTCCCCTCTCCTGCAAACCGCACATTCATGAGCCACAAGCTCAAAGTTAATGTTATAAGTCCAGCCTTCTTTTTTTTTTTGGGTAATTTTTCCCTCTGGATTCGCTGTCCCCTCACCACTGTACAGCAAACCCATAGAGAGAACTTTACAGGAAGGATTTTTGATTCCAACATGACTGCAGGTACCAGAGCCCATCTGTTTCATGATTGGTTGTGTAATCACTGATTGTGTTCCCTGTTAGCTCAAGATTCAAGACTCACACTTGCCTACCTCCCCCTCCCTGTACAGCTGTGAACTTCTGTGTGCATGTATGTGTATTGTTGTGCAGCTGTGATCCACCCTTCTATTTTCTTTCTATCTATTTGTGCTAAATGAACACGCTGTCTGCTGTCAGCGTGTCTGTGGGGGCGTGTGATTTTTTTAATCTGTAAGATTCACTTCAGTGGAAGCTATTCACCTACACACGTACCCATGCGCGTATGCTCACACGCACACAATGCTAGAAATAGCTGCTCTATATTTGAATGAGTACAGCCGAGTCAATGTCTAATCAATGCCCCAGCTTTTCTCTGACGACTACAGTCTGAAAAACAGGACACATGGCTGGATGGAAGGATATATATCGGAAGAGAAACATACATACACTCTAAAAGAAGGTAAATAGAAAGAAGATTTTTTTTTTTAAAGAGCGGAATAGGGAATGACTACATTTATGGAAGGTTCCACTCTCATTAACTTTGTTGGATGGAGCCATATAAAAGACGTCAATAATCCAAACCAGCAATCCTTTTTCATTCAAGTTTTAAGCCCTGGGCTGGTCCTTCCATAATCGTCTGCCAGCTCCCTTCACACATTTTCCCTGTGTTTTTTTTCTATTCCATCGCTATTCACCACAATTTCCTTTGCATTTAACCTAGAATTCATCAAAGGATCTCATAGAATGCAATACGATATGAGGATGTGATAATATATGTATAACATTCATGAAATGAAACGAAATAATTAAATATGATGTGAAAGAATCCGGCAGAATCCATTTTATCATATTGATTTACGTCATTAAAACCCCTATTATAGGAGGGGATGACAATTAAAAGAGGTTTAACCTATGAGATAATGGAAATGAAGAAGGCGGCAGTAGCTCAGTCTGTAGGCTCAGGAGGGTGGCCGGTTCAAGACCGCGTGCGGACCAAGTGCGGAGTGTAGACTGGTAGCTGGAGAGTCTACTTCACCTCCTAGGCACTTACAAGGTGCCCCTAAGACCTAAGAAGGGCATTAAACCCAAACTGCTTGGAGCCCCGACTATGTGGCAGCCCCCTCGCTCTGAAATCTCTCCACTAATGCATGTCTGTAGGTGCGTTTGTTCCGGGCCTATGTGTGTAATGAGTAACAGTGTAAAAACTGAATTCAAGCACGGATTGTTTTTTTTTCATATTGTTATTTTTTCTTAGCTTAGATGAGAGTAGAATACATCTACAGAGGCCTATAAGTAAACAGGCCCATTTACACACAGTTTTAGCTGCTATTACATGTACTGATATACAGTACATCCCCAATCAAATTAACTTTCATTACATGTAAAGAACTTCAGATGGTGGATGTGACCTCAAGATATTGTAAGGATGCACCTCATACATCTTTATTACTCTGGCCAATACTCCACGTATTGACATGTGCAACACCCATACACTCCTTTTAACTCAGCTCATCATCTATCTTAAATTAGCAGGGCATGTCAAACCAGTTGATTTGCTGTAACACTGGGGCTGAAAAACTAGAAAACATGAAAAGGATAAATAATTACAAATGGATGTTTTTTTGGCAGCAAGGCTTTCTCTGTAAGTCGAATGTTAGCTTGTAAAATTGAGAGCAGGGAGAATCAATGCAACTCTGCCAAAGAGAAACACAAAAGAAGCTGAATGAATATCCACAGGTGGATAATGGTGCTGGGCAGCCGAGGAAGTTGCCTCATCACGACTGAAAGGATGCAGGTAAAGAATATTCAGGTCCACTAAATGACACAGTATGTTGCATGCATAGTGCCTGGGCTTTCTACCGAAGTGGAAACCAGCAGTGTGGCAGCCTCCTATTGATATTCTAAAATACACCTAATCAGGCATAGTTAATGTTGGAAAAGAAGGCACAGCGAACAACCTACATTTAGCCAAATGCAACTGAGCTGTAATGTCATGGTTGTGCTCAAGTGAAGTGCATCGGCAGGAAGGACAAAGAAAGAACTGCAGGACGTGGGTAACGGCATGGCAGCAGAGTCTAGGCACATAGCTTGGCTACACTGTTGCTAATGTACACCTCCTCAAAAACACACTTCTGGGCTACGTTGGATACAGAGATACGACTTTAAGAGACAGGAAGAACTGTGATTGGTTGGCTTAAGCTGCTCCTTCAAGTTTCTGATGCTGGTGCAGATTTAGATTGTATGTTGATGGTGACGACAACATCTAGCAAGCTTAAGTAAAAGTCTATATCCTCCCCTTTTCAGTAGCCCACATTTCGCATTTAACAGCCATTTTGGCTGCAAACCCTGTGCTTCTCGTGATTAATGCATTGTACCACAGTAAATGGAAGAACATAACCAGGACCACTGTCATTCATGGTAACATGGCAGGAAGCTTAGAGTTGTTATTTTTGCAAATTGGACTTAAAAACCAGAACTTAAGGAATCTCCGAACAAATCAACGGTTTGCACGGTGGTTAGGGAAACATTACCTGGTATAATCTACTTTGAATGTTTTCTCATATCCATCCCAACAGACAGTACGCACACAAGGAGAAATTCTTACCCTTTATGTCCAGTTTACTATCTTGGGTGCTGTTAATGGACATTCCTGCAGGGAGTGGAACAGGAAGTAAGAAATTGGTCTCGCAGCTCCCGTGATGCCTTTTAGGAGGTGGGGATGCTGGCAATACGGCTGACGTCATTAACGGGGAGGACATCATTGTCGCCATTGCAGCTGCAGCTTCTGTGCCGTCCGTGACAGTGAACGAGCGTCGTACAGCCACGTGTGGGTAGGGCGCCCTGGGTGGGCATGTTGTTCCCATCAGGGCAAAATTTGTTACGTTGGGTATCATCAAGGGCGAACCTCCCATACACGTTGGGTATGCGCCGGCCATTACCATGGGAACAGACAGGTGTGAACAGTCAGACATTGCCCGTCTCACTGCTGTCCGCTGTGGCAGTTCCCTGCTTTGGCTAGTTTTTGTCTCTCGGCCTAAGGTAGCACATGATCCCATTCTCCGGTCCTCGGAGCAACTTAAATCGTGTGCTGACAGGCTGGTTCCGCCTCTTGTAGGTGGATCACATGACCCCGTCTTCCCTTTTTCAGTATGGCTTAAATTTTCTCCTTCCAACGTACTCTCTCCTACACCACCTACCCCAACGCCAATGTTGGCCAAGGGTGGAGGTAGGCCTGCACTAAGCACTGCAGTGGCAGCATCTTTACTTACTGTTAGGTCAACAGCAGAAGGAGCAGGACCAGGAGGTTGTGGATCAACACCTTGCTTTCCTAAAGATGGCTTGAGCATTGGACTAGTTAGAACTGCAACCGAATTTTCTTTCAAACTTCCGAGTAGCCCTTCAGAGGACGTATCAGATTTCTTCTCAGCCTCTTTATTTCCAAGACTTGATCTTGTACTTCCAGTGACGCAAGGGTTCAATGTGTTTCCCTCCCATAGCCCTGAGGCCTGTTTTGGAGGAGGAAGCAAGCCCTGGCCTTGGGTAGACACATCTTTGCTACCTGTGTAGTTTTGTTTCAGAATATTTTGTCCAAAGTTAGAGTTTGATGTGGGTTTACAGTCTAGTGCAGAATTCGGGAAGGATCTCCCAGGTGAGATAGAAGGAGAAGGTAATGAAGAGGAAGGGGAAGAGTGAGAAGACAAGGGGCTGCTGGGGCTTTGTCCTGTACTCCCTAATGATCCCCCATCCCCTGCCACCCTATGTTCGTCCTCCCTTGGCCTCCCCCCTCTGGACCCCTCATCCACTATCTTTAGCGCTGGCATCTTCAAGCTCTGCGTTCCTGGTGCTTCGGCCACCATCCCAGACAACGTCCCCTCGGTCCAGCCCCGCCCTAATTTTGCTTCATCTTCCATCAAAGTAATTTTGGACCCCCCCTGTGTAGCAGCCTGACCCCCCGGTGCAGGCTGGCCTTGGCAGTGCCAGTCACTGCGCCGGTCAGAGTCCGGGCTAGAGGGTGACAGTGGAGAGGAGGCCAGGACCGCAGGGATGTTAGCACCAGGAGGTTTGTGTTGCTGCTGATGCTGCTGTTGATGCCCGCTGGAAGGTTGACCGTACCCGCTGCTACCACTAATAATGCCAGGCTGCTGCCAGGGCGAGCCAGACAGGAAGGACATTCTCCCGCTCTGTTGTCAGGTTTAATTGTCTTGCTCTTTTTCTGGATAGGTCTCTTGTCAATCTCTTCTTTTCTCTCTTCTTTACTCCTTCTTTGTTTGCAATTTTTGTTCTTCTTTCTTTTTCCTCCTGTCTCCTGCTCGTTTCTATCTCCAGTAAGTGTCCTTTTAGTCTTGTCCAGGAGGCAGAAATGTCCACAGTATCCAGAGTGTTATGAGCTTGGAAAGTAGAAGAAGCAATGCATCTTTTCTTTTCTTAAGGTGATGCCTCAGAGTTGTCTGTGTGTGCAACTGTGCTGATGTGTGTGAAGTGCATGTGTGTACGTGTGTTTACAGGCAAGGCAAAAAAAAAAGTGCGTGTGAGAGTGAGAGTGTGTGTGTCTGGTCGTCTCGGCTTCTCTCTCAACACTGCACGGATCAGCTGTGGGGCTAAATTGCACCTTGCTCTCTCTCTGTATCTCTGTTTTCTTTCTCTCTCTCTCTCTCTCTCTGACATCACAAAGTCACATGACAGCCCGGAATATTCCCTCATTCGCTGGAGCAAAATTTCAGCATCTAGCCCCTAGTGACAAACGTGCACAGCCATACACACATGAAGACACATGATCACACACACACACACACACACACGTATAGTTGCAAAATGCACGCAAACAGATCAATGGCTGTCACAGTTTCTCAGCAGCCGTATGACAACCAGTGTTCACATGTTGATACAGACTGAGAGACACAAGAGAGATTGGCAAGACATCACTGAAGACTGTAATCATCCTGACTAGACTCTGAATGATGTCCTTGTATCAGCCTACAGAAGTAAAGGGAAAAAATATATATATAATTTACCACATTGACGTCATGAGATGGTGCTGTGTGCTTTGAACCTTGTGCACTCCTCTTAATTAATTTGTGCCTTCCCTGAAATTATTTTGTGCGTTCCATATTTAATTCCCCCCCCCCCCCCCGCTTACCATAAATACCTTCACTGGTTTAGTTGATGAAAATGAATAATTTGATTAAATAAAAGGTACTGTATATTCCATTGGACAAATCTGACTTTGTTGTAACATTTTCAAAAGTTTGCTTTAAGTTTGGCATTGTTTTCATAGATGTGAGAGGAGTAACAGATCTTTTCTGGACATATTCGGTTAAAGAAAGAGGCAGGTTCTCTATGATTTTAAGTGCAGAATGGAAACATTAACACTGCTGGCTATGTAAGCTCTTGAACAGAGATAAGCATCCTGAATCAGGGATTTGTTCATCTTTTAGTGAAAAACTTGAAGCTTAGCCTGCTAAGTCGATAAAGACAATGACAACTAATGGATTCAATGCTCTCAAATTCAAATTTGAGCTATAGTTTATAAAGAATGACATTGACTAGAGCTTTTTAAAACCAAATCTCAACCCAACTAGCATATTAGCTAACATGTATCACAAAGTTAGCGTTTGCTAGCTCACTTTACATTTGTTTTTTAGGACCAAAGGACCAAACCAGGTATAAAACCCCAGCGAATCCTAGATTTCCAGTGAATTGTCAGAGGGCCAAGAGACAAGAGATGAACTGTTTGATACACGGTACGCACCCACGTACGCTAAAGCCAATAGCCAATAATAAACTTGATACGTTTAGTTTGTTTCAGAGACGTTCTGCCGCATAGTAGCCAGAGATCATTCATTCAAAACAAGTGCTCATCATTACCTTCATCAACTTCATGTGGCTAACTTGTTAGCAAACCGTTTCTTATTTACATATACAGCAGACACAGAGCAACTATATCATTTATTTAGAGTTGTGTTTCTGCCCATGAATGATGAATGTAAGTCCAAAAGTCACTCTCCTTTAGCTCTATTTCTGGTTTCTACGGTCATTTGATACATTGCTCTCATTATGAAAATTGTAGCTGTTTTAATTATAGCTGCTTTATATTTTACAAACTGCAAAGAACTGGCACAAGTTGAAGCTCACCAGCAGGAAAAAGAACCGTTTTCATTTGCAGTCATTTTGACAGGTCATAGCGGGAAAAGCAGAGATGTAGCTAATAACCTTAATAATGTTTGCATCCCTGTTGCATGTGCAAGCTCGATCACTCTGGTATTGTAGGTATGGTCTCATGGGCATAGCTACTGGGGAAATCAAATGAAACTGGGTCATCATTCATTTGATCTATTACACCTGTGTTTTTAATGCTGTGGCAGGTCAAAATGTCTGCTGTAAAAAAGGCCTGTTGTGTCCTTCCGCAGAAGTGCAGCCTTGAAATTGAGCACAGTCTAAAAGTGGTTATTAAAGCACTGCTGCCATTTGTAAAACATGTGCATCAAAAGCTGGGGCAGGGCAATACATGTAAGCTGGCCCCTTTAGCTGTGAAATACATAAATATTAACAAACTGTTGCAAACTGTTACACATGGTCTGCTATGGTATGAAGAGTCATCTGTTGCGATTCATTAGGTTTGATTACTCTGCATGGCTGTATTATGATCAAGGCATAAGGCAATTCCTATGGTGCCCCTCATGTAATGATGCCCCTATAACATAATTCAATTAGGACAAAGTCCAAAGGCCTCCCCAGGCCACCTCATTCTATATATAGAACATGACTATAGGAAGCTATGGGGAGCTGAGTGTAGATTTATACCTCCTCCATCCTAAAAAAAGAAGTGGAGCCTTAAAGAATGCTGCAATATCCCACTCCTCTCAGGATTTGCAAGACAGCTTTGCAAGGAGGATTAAAACCTTTCTGACGGCAAAGAGCCTCTAGTCCGCCGAGCCTCATCTATCTCCACATTTTTGCCTCGCACTGACTTTCTGGACTTTACTGAGAAATTGTGTGGAGGAGAAAAACTAATACGGATAGTTTGCTCCTCCACACAATTGTGTGTACTTTACCTCTACCTAAAAGTGTAGGCACAAGCAGTACAAGACACAATGTTGAGCTACATTACAGGCATTTAGCTGATGTTTTCCAGGGTGACCTAATGATGCTCGATGCAGAGAGCATAAATTGGCTTCAAGGAGTGCAACCATCTGGAATCCAGTAGTCTCTCTTCACAGAACTGACAATTATTCCGGTGGCTTAAAGCAGGGAGCAACCTTTCTCAAAGACCAAGGTCATGTTGAAAATGGCATGTTGCTCTCACAATATGGAGAATATTTATATGTGCATATTTACATATGGTGAAATAAAGGGTCTGAGGTGGGTAGACGGCGTTCCCTGTACGCAGCTCTATAGTTGTGTTTCCATTATATTTTCCATCAACTGGTTTGGAGTGAATGAACTAAGCTAAGGGAAGAGAAGCGTAGTTTTCGTCAGAAGTTGGAGAGAATGCAGACAAGGGAAACAGCTGATCAGTCGTGTTTGCTACGTCAGAACTTATTTGGCGAAGGCGTTTCCATATCACATTTAGCGCATCAACTCTTTTTTCGACAAAGGCAATAAACACCTCAAATCTTTTTTCTGTGCAATTGAGGACGTTTTTTTTTATCAAATTTTGCACTTTCCATACAGCTTTTCTAACGCGATGACCTACAATGCGAATAAAACTATGTTTATGGAAACACGTATGGTAGTGCCGTAAGCGTGGTAGTAATCTGTTCTCGAAGTCAGAAGCATTGCAAGTTAATGAGTGCTTCTCTTGAACCAAAACTGGTATCTTGGAGCCCTCACAATGTGAGAAGTGACGCAACAGAAAGGGTTCAGTGCTTTCAGAAGACAAACGGACTCAAACAGAGGTAGAAAGACAGCTAGTGCATGTGTAGACAGCGGTGAATATATCTAAATTCATTTGGGCACCTCTGGGAATCAACTGTCAGTGACCCAGTTTAGGGTCTCGACCCTGCCTTTGAGGCACAATTTTAAACAAATGCCTGATGACAAATCCCGAGATCTATCAAAGGTTTGTCACCGCACATAACAGCTCACTGTCTCCCACCAACCCCGCTTCACCCCCAACACACCCGGGGGCCTGTGCCAAAATAACAAGAGCAGCTTGTCAAGCATGACTGAAAATGAATGAGTATTATTACATAATCCTCCATAAACAATTTGTCTACTGTAAGCGCAGAGGGAGAGACAGCGGGAGCGAGGAAGAGGAAGACATTAGAGTGTTGTTCAGTTTCAATAGACTTAGGAAAGGGTGGGCATTATGCAAGGAATCCAGACGATGCTTCTGTTAAAGTCTGGGTCGGGCTCAGGCTTCGGGTCTCAGGTTAAAGCAGAGAAATTTGTGGATTTGACAGCTGACGTTCTGACATTTCAGATACAAGACGAGAGCGAGCCTGAGACCGACTCATTTCTCTTTACGGTTCACACTGCAGTGGAAATGTTTGCTCAGCTAGCACAAGTTTCACTTCAGCAGAAAAAGAAACTATGAAAGAAAATCCTTTTGAAATTATTTTGAAAAACTCCTCCAGTGAAATCCAGTACTGGACTATTCTTAGCACTCATCTTCCAAAATAATCAACAAATCCTATGTGCAGGCCCAAACCAACAATGAATGTTTCCAACTGACAAGTGTTGTGAGAGCATAGCCGGATATATCTTGTTCCTCTGTCCCAAAAACAAGTCACTGAGCCACACTGTTGTACTGCGCGATATGTTCCTTCATTACCATAAACACACACTGTACAATAGTTCAGTCACGTTGGCCCAAATACCGACTGGAACACCAAATGTGGATTAATCAGCAGAGGAAAATAGTCCCCAACAAATGCTCTATTTCGTCCTGTTTGAGTAATGCATGATAACAACTCTAGTGGCCACCTGTTTCAAGAAAATATTGAGTTTTTTGTAAAAATATACATCTTCGGTAGAAACCAATGGGGTGCCACAGACAAGTGGGTGGACCAGCACATTGTTGTTTATGTGTCCAATCAGGGGATTTGTTGATAATAAAAATATATATAATTATAATTTTTATATTACCGTTTGTATTTGAGCTATGTTGTCATATTATGTACAATAGTTATATTTCAAAGTGACGTTAGATAAGAAAATGTTTCAAAAATAGGCTTTAAGTAGAAATGGTAGCCCTTTTCCTAATTCCCTTGCTCCAGCTCCAGACACAGTACTTCTTTTCATTAGTATGCTAATGCTAGATGACTGTATTTTGCCTATGAAAGGATCGCTATGGCTTTAAAAAGTCTGGTGTAAATCATATCTGAAAACTTTAATGATTAGAAATGTGAGGTAGTTAAATATGTGAATATGTGAAACTGTATAAATCCATAAAAGTAAAACTTTGGCAACCTTGCAACTAACAAGCTAGAGCACACAGACACTGTGGGATACACATAGAGAAGGACAAATAAAGTTCAAAAGCAGGAGAACAAAATAACATGTCATATATTTAGAAAAAGCAGTCGATAGGTCAAATTAAATCTGATACTCTTGTGGCTTTCTGCTCAGGCAAAAAAATCACAGAGGTCACTGTTAGTTCTCCTTTTGAAGGTCACAGATTGCTGAACATCAGCTGGAGATGGAGGAAACAGAGAGATAGGATGCTACAGCTGGTTGT
>CALSBV010009827.1:2546212-2571109 GCA_943590825.1 Bovichtus diacanthus | reverse complement strand
CACACACACACACACACACACACACACACACACACACACACACAGTAATTCCATGACTCCAGTATAAAAATGAACCAATCCCAAATAGAGGCTTCCCAACCTCTATTACCCTCTTAGCGTATTATTCTGCAATGTTTATCGCTCCACTGGAGAGGTTTCATAAACTGAATATTCAGTGGCCTGAAGCTGGTGTTCTTCGTTTTCTCTCACCCATTCTGCCTCTCATTACTTGTAATTTCGAATTTTTTTGGTTTTTAATTATTATTAATGCTTATTTTGACTAATCCTTGGCAAGTTGAGTATGACAGATAAAGACAATTGTTTTTTTTTACTTATGCTGAACCTTTGTATGACCTTGAATTTAGATTTATGAGATATTTTGGATGATTCTTCCAGTCTGCTTGATACACTTGATAGAAAGGAATGAAAAGGATAATAGTGCTGTTTTTTTGTGCATGTCTATTCATTATTTGGCACAGTTAAAGATAAAAAATTAGGCCTTATTCCCGGGAAAAATCACAAGATCTCTGGGAAGTGCGTTCAGAAAACACACCTTCAATTACATTTTATCCCCAAAGCGCCGCCGAAGAGAACCAAATGGAGATCTTCGAGATTGTAAAAGGCATTATGATATAAAGTGGTGGTGATGGAGTGTGTGTGAGTGTGCGAAAGAGAGTGAGAGAGAGAAAGGGAGAGATGATGATGATGATGATGATGGGTTGTTGGGTGAGACAGCTGTTGCACTCTCAGGGATTACTCCAATCTCTGCACCCACAATCCCCTGCTCCAGCAGCCGCCACCTATCTCTCTGAACCCAGCCAGCCTTCTGCTACATAATCATCTCATCCTCCAAAACAGTGACAGCTCTCACGCAAGCAAACACTCACTCACACACAAACGCAACGGCCAAAGTTTGGCAGGAAATCAAACACATAACTGTACCATGACAACGGTAGAGAGATTTGGTGGAGGATATTTTTGTGTTTATTGCTTGTGTGTGTGTGTGAACATGAAACATCGACTAAATCAAGCGCCATCACCCCCCTGGCACTGTGCTGTACAGATATCAGCACTAGTGGGAATGTCATGTGATTATTTTGTCCAAAACTGACTGAATTTACATCAGAGAAATGTCACAAAAATACAAACAACTTGCTCTGTTTTATCCTCATAGTGCGTCTCACTCCCTGGACTGTTAGCGCCTAACGGTGAAGGCGCTAGAGAGGAGAAAGCATAATTGGCAGTATCAAAATAACAGTAAATTATAGGGATGTCACTATACCAGAAATTCAGTAGTCGATACCTATACCAGTGAGATTTCACGATCTTCGATGCCCAATTCGATGCCACGGTAAAAAACTAAACAATAAATTATATTTGCATATTGTTTATTGTTTGGAAGTATATAAGTATAAGGTCATGATTCCTTCTCTAATATCTATTTTATATTACTTTGAAATCATCTCCTTCCATCAACTTTATTTATTCAAGTTTCTCACCAAAAGCTACATTTTACAAGACTGGATGTGAACACATCATGATAACATTATAATTTACTTACGCTGAATTCTCATTTTTACTGAACAGAGCTTGAACACACCATAATGCAACTCCGTTACCCGCTGCTAACAGCTAACGTTAACTTGCTCTACTCCTGTCCATAGCAAAGTATCGGTTCTCGTGACATCCCTAGTAAAAAAATATTCAAATATTCCAAAACAACAAAAGTCATAATTGAAAAAATAAATAAAAAACTTTCCCTCTAAGTGTACTTGAGAAAGGAGCGAAATAAAAAACGCTCCAGTCATCAAAAGCTCTCTTAGGTGCTTATTTTGATGAGCAGGCAAATGAGACGGACAGGAAGGGCAGCTGTTGCCTGGGAACCAGACGAATCTGCGAGCTCATGTTTTATTTGCTCTGGCAGATGCGTCTGGTCCCCCTCCCCTTTGGACAGACTTCCAGTGGCCTGAGACACCAATAACAACCGTTTATCTAATACGGGGCGTGTTTGAAACGAAGAGTCATTATCAAAAATAACCAATATGGCTGCAGCTGATGTGGAACTTTCTATGGAAGCCTCTATTGCATCAGTACTGAGCAAACTGGACGGTATATTATCCGCTGAAAGGATAATAATCAGATGCATTTAAAGCTGTCCTTGAGAAGAATGATGCGTTTGCTGTACTTCCGACAGGATTTGGCAACAGCTTAATAACTAATAATATACCAGTTTATCTCTCCATGTTTACACGATCCGGTACCAAGTTTGATATTGGTCATCTTGACCTGGTCACTGGTCATTCAGCGCGACATGGCATGTTGGTCATACTGGTTATCTTTAACTGCTGATACTAATTTCCCTTAATGTGATTCCACATTGTGTTCTGGTGGTTATCGGATATGCTGACTTTGAGGCAAACATTATTCAAATGCTGGTCCACATTATCATAACAAGTATAACCGGCTTTTCAGAAAGCAGGTGGTTAATATTCATGATATTTGGTGAGTTACATGAGGAAGTTCCTGGTTTCAGTCATGAAATATCCTAAAGCCTCCGTGACGAGTAGGTTCCATCGGACTCACCAAACTTTCTCAGCTGCACAAACTTGTTGTATTCAGATTAAGGCTTTGTGATTCTAATAATTAACTTGAGTTTTTCCTGCTGTGGAAAGAGGCAAACCATCGGTACACGAGTGCTACCAACGTCTGAACATCTCGGGAATTTTGTTAGTTCGTGAGAGAAAATTCGAAGTATTAAATCACTCGTCTGTATGAATCCCAGTATGATGATGTGCGTGCTGTCTGTTCACCACAGGCTTATGGATAATAGAAGAAGTGAATGCTTACAGTCTGGAGAAATAGGCTTATGACCAGAACACTGACTCCACTATGAACTACCGTCAATGCGTGATTTAGCAAGACAATAGACCTCCGCTGACACTGACGGATCTGTCTGCAGATAGACATTACTGAAGACAGTTATACAAAGACGAAAAAAGAAATCAGGGTTCAGGCTGTTTTGCTCCACAGTATGATACAAGTTGGATTTACAGCTGAGCCACAGGTCAGAGGAGCTCAGAGATGAGTCACAGTAGAATATGTAAGTCTGTGCCAATGATGTAACGACAGTGATTGGAGGTCGGTGGCCGCGGGGATCAGGGGGGAGAATCAAACCAAAAAAAAAAATAATAATAATTCAAATCTCTGGTTAGTTTAGAAAACATTGTTGCTGCAACATAAAATTAGATTTCTAACTAGTTTGCCCATTTTATGTATATTTTGCTCTTTAATGTCGCTCAACACAGCATATTTGTTTATTGCCAGATTTTATGTGGCTTGTATTATGTAAAGTGGCAGTGACATTTTCCAGCTCAGTATAATCATGACAAATTAATGAAGCACGTCACTGCTTTAGCAGCACTTTCAGTTTCACAGCAACTCTGAATTCAGCGAAGGACAGCAAGTGACCAACACAGCAGCTTTCAGAGTTGTTGTCCAGCCTACTGGAGGGTTCACACACAGCTGAAGAGATAGAGAGGAACGAGACAGGAGAGAGAGAGAGAGAGAGAGAGAGAGAGAGAGAGAGAGAGAGAGTGTGAGAGAGAGAGAGAGAGAGAGTGGGTGGGAGAGAATAACAGTTTGGGTTTGTGCTCGTCATCCAAAAATAAATGTCATCAAGAGGAAGACGATCACTCCACATTTGATTTGGTAATTTTGGTTTGGCTCACCAGTGACACGGTGTCACATAGATGTAGTCAAATTGTGGCCAGGAATATTCATAAGGCACTAAATCAACAGTATCAGTCACTTTTTCTTGTCTGTATCTCTTCAGATAGTTAACTGTACATCAGATGGATGTATCTGTCTCTGAGTAGCATTATATAGTCATTAATATAGTCATTATATAGTAGAAGGTAAACTCTATTTTGTCATTAAAAAGCTTTTGCCTAACATTATCACCAAAAACTGACAAAAAACATAGAGCTACCAATTATGGCAGGGCAATATATCGTGATTATATTGATATCGTGACATGAGACATGCATATCGTAATATCGCACAAGTGTCTTTTCCTTGTTTTAAAGGCTACATTACAGTAAAGTGATGTCATTTTCTTACCACACGGTTTTGGCTGGTTTATTATCTGCCTTTACCCTCTGCCTTTTTATTTCTTTTTTAATCTCATTGTGTGAATATTTTTTGAAAGCACCAATAGTCCACCATACATTATTGTCAATACGGATACAGAGGTATTTTGTTAAAAAAATGATTGTGATATTTGATTTTCTCCATATCGCCCAGCCCTCCCACCAATAACTTCTGTAGTCCAGAGTATTTATTTCCCCTCCTGTTATCGCTTGAATGCAGGGGCTTACAGCGCTATCTGTACAGCATTGTAACACTTTAGCTGTAAGATTATATGCAGAAAATTATCCATTGACCTCTAAAACCAGCTACACTGCAACTTTAAAGAGTGAGTGCTGACCTATTCTATGTAAAAGTGCTGATACTGGACATGTATCAGATGAGGCATATAATGCGTGCGCACTGTATATAGGTGATGACAAAATGGATAAAAAGCTAAAGAAAATCTAACAAGAAGTGTGATTAATATATATTTATACATACAAAAATAGAAATGTAACGACCCACATGGTGCTTACTGTTGCTTATTACAAGACTTAAATGTATGTATTTGTAAATATTCTTCCTGGAGAGGACATAAGCGCTGCTCCTTTGAAAGATTTCCTTACAAAAATGCAGACATCTTAAAGCAGCACTCGTCAATATCTCTTTATTTTAACAACGTATCCAAATACTATGTCTAAGGAGTAAGGGGTAACCCAACGAGAATTATCACCTCCTCTCTCTACGGAACATTTTGGCATCTTTCAGCTCATTGTTTCGGTTCATTTTGGTTCACCGCTCATCGTCAATTCTGTTTTTTGTGAAAATAGCTCTTATAAACCCACTGTAAACTACCTGCTCAGCACCAAACAGCAGAGAGACGAGCTTTAGAGGCTAGCTTGGGAACATTGTGGAGCATTTAGCTGCTAAAGAGGCATATTTTCCTGAGAAATATTAGACTGATCGAGCCAGTGTACTCCGTCAGAAGTGCAATAATTCGCCCCCTCCCTTTATGACAGGAGGCTTTTCACTCCGCCATCTGCTGAATGTGTAAATAAGCAGCTGCTAACATGTCACTATATATGATTTCTAAAGAATATAGTCTTTCTAATTAAAGTTTAATGTTGTCCAGTGCAGCTTCAAGTGAATAATCCAAGACTTTAGGAACTATTCTTGTTTGTCTTAGCTACACTCAGAAGGGAAGATCTGCTCCTTTCAGTGTCAATGTGTTGGAAGTTTACGATGACGAGGCCAGCAGGCGCAGAGGATAAATGTGTAGCCTAATTTAGTTAGGAGCTTACAATCTAGACAGTTGAAATGTGCCTGAGAGTCCATTAGGGAGCTCAGACCTGTCGACAGATACAGTCATGTTAGTCCAACCGCTTTAAGTAATGGCCACAGGTATCCTGGAGGAGCTCCCTTTTACTTTTCTCCTTTTTCTTGTCTTTTTATAACTATAAACTATAAATATGACAATGCTGTCAGGAGGAAGTACATCGTTTATATGTACGGTGACATGAGAAGATAATCCTTCTCTGTGACTGAACATTAATGACAAAAGGGAAATAAAAGGAACTGCACCACCAAGGCTGTGATTTAGAGATCTTTCCCATTTTTCAGACTAGTGGCATCTAACGTGTTAAAAAAATCCCGTCATGGCTGCCCAGCCAGTCGCCATGGTGACTCAGCAGCTCCTTGCTGTCTCCTTCTTGATGGGCACAAGCTCTGACACACACACACACACACACACACACACACACACACACACACACAGACTTAGTGTGTCTCTGATGAGCAGCAGTTTAGATTACTGCTGACAACACACTGTGTTGACCTATCCACACACACGCACAACAGACATACACTCACACACATGGCGTCAGTACATGAACGAAAGGTGCAGACAGTCAGCTTATTCAACAGACTGATGACTAACTGTGCAAATCTGTCAAATTTGGCTCGGTGCTCTGTTTTGTGAGAGTGTGAGAGATGATCAAGGAAAGGAGATGAGACGGAGAAAACTCTTAAGAGCCCCTGAAGGAGACCAAACAATGGATGACAACAGGATCTTTTCCTCTCTCTACTTCCTCTGACTGTCATTACACAGTGTGATTTTGCATTTGTTGGTGGTTAAAGGACAAGTTGTTGTTTGGCAACACATTCATATGTGGTTCCACTTCTGATATAGATCAATATGTCGTGACCATAGTCCAAACTAGGGATGCACCAGCGATCTTTCCCCATTCCATTTCCAACACCTAAACTCAAGGTATTTGCTTGGATTGTCAATGATGCCACATTGGGACCACAAGAACTATGAAGGCTGCTTGTTTTTTCCCAACAAGAACGAAAAATATACTCAAGGAAAAGTTTTTTATATATGTATGTATGTATGTAAATCTATGCATCTATAAACCGTTCATGGCATTGTTGCCACTTCCAGTTTCACTGACCACTGCAATACATTGACTGTAAAGCACATGCAGGAAGTAGTTGCACACCTCATTGTGCTGCACTTTGCTAAACAATTTCTAGTGTTCCCACACTGCTTTCTGTCCTTTCTGCACTGTAATGTCCAGGATGGTGGATAAGAGGTAAGTGGAGTTCATTTATTTTGAGATACTAACATTTTACTGTTTTTCAGAGGATGACAGCTTTGACCTCCTTTTTGTTCTAGAGCTGAAAGATTAATACAGTAATCAAATAGTCAGTTGACAGAAATTTAATCTGCAACTATTTTGGTAATGGATTAATTGTTTCATAACGAGGGCTGTTACTTTGAGTAGTTTAAGTATATTTTGATGCTAATACTTTTGTACTTTTCCTGAAGTAAAATCATGAGTGCAGGATTTTTACTTCTAACAGCATATATCTACAATGTGGTATTGCTACTGTTACTTAAGTAAAAGCTCTGAGTACTTCATCCTACACTGTACATATACGTATATCCACATGTATATTTACACCAAAAACCAAAAAGACCATCCTTCCCTATCTCTCCCAGTTCCCCACACTCCAACAGTCTTAGGGCAAAAGCACTTGTGTGGTTTATTTATGTAAAGGAGAGTGAGGGAGGAGACAGCATGAACAAAGGACACAGGAAAGGATGCGAAAAGAAGCAGATGGAAGTAGCTAAAGGCTGTATGTGTCCTTTGGAAAGGAAATGTAATAAGTCAAGGTCCTTTGCTCAATGTTTCCTAGGGCAAGACCTAACATTGAAAAGCTAGCAATGCATATACAGTATGTACACGTATACTTACTGTAGCTCCTTAAATAAAGTGACTAAACAGGACCACAAAATGTTCAGATATTTATATTTAGAGAGGCACATTTAGCTGATGGTGAGCCTCAATAACTGTATTTGGACCTCTGTGATTTGTAGGACTTGAAACTAAGTTGGAATTAGTTCAACAAATTTGATGTAAAATAGTTGCTTTTCAGATGCAGACACAACACGTTTGCAATGCAATGCCCTCAATCTAGTCAAGCTTATTTGTACTATACACAGCCTGTACTATACTACAGTATATTATACATATACTGTAGCCGTTTGCCCAGTGCATGTATTCATATAACATAATTTATTAACTACATATTTAGGAACATGAATTTTTGCGCCATTTCAACTTTCATTCCAATATCGGGTTTTGTCACATGTACAGTACCCTACTACAATGTTTGTACCAACAAAAAGTGTGCTATGTAGTCTTGACAGCTCTAAATCTATCTTTTATCAACTTTTCTTTACCCTCCAATAAGTCAATTATTTGTAAGAATGGGCCAATTAATGTAGTTATGATTTTTGCCAAACTTTTCAGGAAAATTATGACCGAAAGGCCTGGGATGACAGTACGGACTGACTATAGAAATGTCTGGAACCACTCTTTCCAGTAGATTCTATCTGTTGAATATTTCAGTGCTCAGAGTCCCGTAGCTAAGTGTCAGTAAACTACACACAGCACACACACAAATGTACATAGCAACAGCAGGATGGAAATTTGGAAAAACATGATGAGAGAGTCAAAGTTTACCAAACTCTACTCGAGAATAGTAACACGATGAACTGGGATTTGTTACTTGTATTCTGAACCCCGAGCTTAAATGGTGAACTCTCCATGTTGTAATGCATTAAGGACAGTCGATGGGAGGGGACATTTTGTGCTCATCCTCGCTCTACTGTGCTGTTTGATGTCAGGTCTGATCTGAATCTCAGCCTTTGCTATCAGCAGGACAGAAAATACCTTTTCCTGTTTCAAATCACAAAGGCACACTGATGGTAGTTTGCTGGAAGAGGATGATAAAAAAAAAATAAAAAAAGACACACAGCCATCCCACCCTCCCTTGCTCTGATGTGCCATATGATGTCAGGTCTGATCTGAATCTCGGCCTCTTTCCTCAGTAGGACAGAACGACCTTTGTCGTTTCCTCTGAACTCTCTGTTTGATCCGTTCACTGCATCTCTAACGTACAGTCAGGTCAAGGGCTACTTTAAAAGTCACTATGGTACTGCGCTGTATTTGTTTGGTATTTATCGGATTAATCGCTTCCATAAAAGAACATGCATATCAGCAATAAATGCCACAATTTACTTACAGTTACTCCTTCCAATCATGCAAAGGGGTATAGAAACCAAAGCCAAAACAGAACCTTAAGTTCCAGAAGAAAGTCACATTTACATTTGTAACAATGCAATTGATCAAGAACAATACGTTGATCGATAATGAAGAACCAGCTCTCATAACGTATACGACGAACACTTTTTAAAAAAACTTTTTGGCTGAACTGGTGGCAACCGGTAGATATATACAACCTGTGACGAAGGGTCTCTAGGAACATCACTTTGTTTTAAGGGGTCACCAGCCAAAAAGGTTGGGAGCCATTGTTCTAATAAATACCGAACCCTAACACAGATATACTCAATGAGACATTGCATGGAGTTAGAGCAGCTCGTAGAAGAGCTTCTGTTAGGCTGGATAAGATCGTTGAACGTTGCCCCCCTGCTTTGTACGATTAGAGTTTTTGTACATTTGTAACACAAAGGAAAATATAAAAGCTAAACAAAGCAAACATAAAAAAAGGTATTCTAGACCATTTCTTACATATTTTTAGCACGTTATGGTGGCACATATTAATTGCTTTGACTTACTGTGAGTATCTGGCCCATCCAACATCAATGACTGAAGTCCCAAGAGTAGTTCTGGGTAATGTGCATACTTAAAGTTCCAGTGAAACAGCTAGCAGAGTGCTATTTGATTACACATAAGCACATGTTTCCTGTAAAAACAGTAAGCTAGGGAAGGTCTTGTCACGGATATTGATCACTGTTGAATGTGCGTTACGCATGGGGAACAGCCATAAGGAAAGCCTGCTATTTGTTGTCGAGGACTTTTAGCCACCACCATCGCCTACGCCAGCAGATTTTACTGACAAGGATGAGGAAGAGGAAGAAAAAAACCATAAAGAAGTTGTTTTTGGAGTGAGCCATACATGTATGAGCCAAGATCCGAAGCCAGCAGTGCTGCTGGTGAAGGAGAGACGCAGACTTGGTAGGCTTGCGTTTATATTAAAACCATTTCATTGTCATTGTCATTGTTGATCCAGATACTTGTGTATAGGTGACGACCAGAGCAATATAATAAAACAACTTAGCTTAAACATCTATTTTGATTTCATGGGAACTTTAAAGCCCAAACGTTTGGTGTGTAGCTCATTAATAACATGCTGTCCCAAAAACAGCTTAGTGAAGAGGTTCCTGGTAAAGCTAAGGTTCGTCTCACCAAGCCAGATTAGTGAACTTTGTGAGAGGCCTTTCATTTTCACAAAGGTCATTTCCTTTTAACCAGGCAAGTTCACCATGGTAACCACAACTGAAGCAAGAGCGTGTTCAAGTTCAAACTGTAAAACATAGCCCACCTCCTTACCAATTAGCTTTCTGAAAGAAAAAAAAAAAGACGTCATTCAACAAGAGCTCTGTCTAAACTGCACACTGCACTATAGACAGAATCTCTTATTCTGTGTACAGCCTATGATGGTCTGTTTGCAGTATGATGCACCTACAGAGTGTGAGAATGTTGCTCACTGGGATTTCAGGCCCATAAATTCCCCTGTGGCAATAAAACTGGCTTCTAACATATAGCTCACAGCTTACATGATTCTCTAAGGACATCAATAATGAATGCACTCTCGCAACAGATTGCACCCTGACGAGAATATTCTCGTCAGCGCAGTGTGAGGCCAGCTTCACGATGTTCGCAGACTCAAAGGGAAAAGACAATATGGTATCAATGAAAACGTATCCCACTGTGTCTTCATTACCAGGCAGGGGTGAGACTATTAACTTGGCATTGATACTCCAACGTTGTTACTCTGCAACAGTCACTAACATATTGAAATAGTCACCACCTGAGCATCACAATACAGTAAATGTCATTTCCAATGCATCTAGGCCTTGAAATACCCATTTACACTGGCGTTAGAAAAGATAATGGACCCAGTAGTAAAACAATAAAAGGTTCACGCTAAAAGGCACTTATGCTCCATGTCTGCGAGAAACACTTAACAAACATCTGTTGAGTAAGATATCAAAAATGCATTAACATATGGCGCATCAATTTTCAGATTGAGGATTCAAAGCTGCATTGATTTATTTAGCTACTAGAGGACAAGCCGAGAACACAACATCTGACATCTGACATACAATGCTGTTAAGGCGAATATGTAAGCAAGCAATCGCTTATGCACATCCACCATATGCGGTGCAACATAAGAAAAAACGTGGGTTTCTGGTGACCTGATGAACTTAAGTACAATATTCACTTTTCAACAAAAATACATACAGCTAAAGGCTCAACTAAATTCACCAGCTAGTCGCTAACTGTGTCCGTCCGTTGTACGGTGTTTAGCAGGTAGAAACAGTGGCTTTGTCAGAGCTTTATTGTTGAAAATAGATGCCTGCTGCTGCTTGACACAAGGTTAATGACAGCTGTGAGATGGAACAGGAAAACCAAAACAATTCAAACTGTAGAAAGAGAAACATTTTAGCTACGGCTTAAAAATAACCATTTGGATGGATTTCATGTGAAACGTCTTAGGTTATTATAGAGTACTTCATTGATTTTTTTTTTTTCAATACTTTCATTAGGTTGAGGCATATTTTGTGTGCAGAAAAAAAAGAGCATGTTTCTGTTGATGTAGTCTAGGTGCTGCTTTCATCCTATTCATGTCAAATAAAATAAAAAATCCTTTACTGTTAGACATGACACCTTCATTCAAACTGTGCCATTCATACTATCAAACTAGAGGCTAAGCTCTACACGGTATATAAAGTCCTTCATTAGTTACAAATCATTGTCTTTTTTACTCCCATCTGTCCCGTTCCTCCTCATTGTAGGTTATAGGCAACAGCAGTTTTTTCACTTATGGCGGGAGGGTGCTATCCCAGTCATTGAGATCCTTCATATAGCCTGGGTTGATGTTGGGCAGGAAAACTGAGAGGTAACTTAATGTTTTGACCCCGAGGTGTTACGTAATATTACATCCTACAAACCGCTATTACGGTTTAGAGATTGCCTGTGGGGCTACACCACTATTACATGGACCACTATCACATCGCTACTGCACTGACTCTGCCTGGCTGACTTGTTGATTTACTGAATGACTGGAGAGCCTGCACATTTCCTGTAAAAGTAGCTGATTATAACTGACATTGTCATGTTGTAAAATTACAGTGAATGTTTATCGAATTGGATGACTGGTTGACTGTCTGTTTCATTGGAAACCTAAGTGACTCTGAATGGCTGACCGTCTTGCAAATGGACCGAAAATGTTGAGTATACAGTACCTGGTAGGATGACCACAAGCCTGACTTCCTGCCTGCTTGGCTGGTAATCTGGGAGGGATTGCATGTAATCCCACCAATCTCTAAAGCAGAAATCATGGCATCATCATCACAACAGCCACGCATTAGAACATCTCTCATAATCCATCTAGCTTCCCTCTTGTAGTCTTTGGCATCATCAGCCTTGTCTTGCTCTATGGTTCAAAACTGAAGGATACCGGATGCAGGATCCATAGTGAACTCCCAGTTCCTGAAAATGTGTATTTAACTGTAAGCAGGAGTGCAGAAATTGCATCAGATTTCCGAAACCCATTAGTTGATCAGTCATGATTAGCCTCTGGAATGGAAAATGCCATCGGTTATGGATGTTCCAGTGAAGCTGCTCCCACTAACCAGTACATTGGCCACTTTACAACACACCCGACTCAGTTTGCCTTGGTCAGCTACAGCTTCTGAGTTGATCTCCAGATTTACCACGATCTCCACTTCTTACTTTTATTTTTCTCAAGACATCTTTTTGTGTTGTTACCATAAAGTGGAGTCATACGGCCACAGGAGATGGCATTTTTCAGATAAATTAAAGGTTTACAGTCACCAAAAACCCAATATGATATCTACTGAAGTCTCTTATTATGATAACCAAAATAAAGAAAATTGCTCTAGTGGCCAAATAACAATGCAATACTATTTAACTATGACATCCACCCTTCTCTCTGCGCATTTCCTATCACACTCTAGTATCAACTATTAATATAATATTACAATGCATTCATTTAGCAGACACTGTTGTCTAGAGCTGAAAGTAAACTATTCATCAATTAGACGATTGACAGAAAATGAATTGGTGACTATTTCAATAATCAATTAGTACTTTAGAAGAAGAAAATGCCAAACTCTGGTTCAAGCTTCTCAAATGTTAAAAAATAAATGCTCATCTATATTATGGTAAATTAAATATTCATTGGGTTTTAAAGTGTTTGTTGGACATTATAAGAATAATCTATTCTACTACCTGCTACTACTTTCCCAAAAATAAGAACATACAAACATAAGATCGTAAAATATATAATATACAAGAATGAATTGCTATTGAGTTTTTTAATTAAAAATGCATAAAATAATACTTTGATCTCTAATCGGATATATTATGTGTAATCAGAAAATGTGATTTCCAACCATCTAATACCAATTATGACTAGTCTAATTACTATGTCAAAAAATAGATAATTGATTAAATGCAATGTGACATATGAGTGACAGAGGGAGAGGCAGAGCTGGAGAGGCGAAAAGTGTTCAACAACCCCAAATAAACACACAAACAAAATCTGCCAGAAAAATGACTGATGACCTCTTCATTCCTGTGGGAGCAACCAGCAGATCCATCAACACCAAGCATTGTCCCCTGAACCATAGACAATTATTAAGATACCAAACATGTCAGACTCAAATGATTGCAACCTATTGTCCATTTTGTGTAATGACGCAGCCATGTGTCTTGGGTTTCAACGTCACGTAGCTTTTAGTTAAGTGCTGCAATAAGCAGTTAGAAAACAGACACTATGATGTTAACTTTAGAGCCACTTCTACTTTAAAGCGACATTATGTCACTTTTAAAGTAACCGTAAAATAACAGCGTCAAAATAATTTGGATGCTCCACTGACTTGTAATTGGGAGAATGGTGTCTCTGTCAATCCCACTCTGTTCTCACACTATGTCATTTTGATGAGCGGGTTGTGCAATGTCCCGGGAAAAGTGTGTAAAGCTGCTTTCCCATGATCAGCGTTAAAACATCTCTGCGCTGGCTGTGCGTTGTTTTCCTGTAGAGAGCGGTGCCGCCAGACTAGGCGGAAGCGCTAACCCTGGCGTGGCGCACGGCTCAAAAATGCCACCGAGCACTGCGCTCAAAGTTCAAATTATTTCAACTTTGACCTCGATTGCCGCTGACCTTTCAAAGTGCAACCAATGAGAGAACAGCTTTACGAAGCGGCACCGGCAAGCAGGGGAGGTAACCATAGAAACAAAACTAACTAGCTGGCATGTGAAGGCAGCATTAGGCTTTATGGCACTATTTTGATTTTGATGAAATTGGATCACGTGTTATGCAGAAATGTTTTTGCAGAAATGTTTTTCTCTCTGATGTCGTCAGCTGCTCTGCCTTGACTGTGATTCAAGGAGTTTCCTGCTTAAATTGGTGCTAAAATAATGCTTAGCACTATCTGCTGCCAGCTAGTTAGCTGTTAGCTCAGTCACCAGTGCTGCCAGGACTGGGAGCTTGGAGCACTGGGGAAATGTTGGTGTTTACACCAACATTTTAGCTTTGGGAGGAGGTGCTTTCCAGGCCTGGGGGCAGGGGAATGCTGGCAGGGAGCAGGACTGGGTTAGTAATATTAGCTAGCACGCTATTAAATGGACTGCATTTATATAGTGCTTTTCCAGTCTTTGTGATCACTCAAGGTGCTTTACAACACATTCACCCATTCAAACACAGCTGCCACATGCTCATCAGAGATAACCATTCACACACACTCACACCATTGGCCATGCCATAGGGAGCAATTTGGGGTTCAGTATCTTGCTCAAGGACACTTTGCTGACCGTAGAGGCCGAGGATTGAACCACCGATCGACCCTCTGACTAGTGGACGACCGCTCCACCTCCTGAGCCACAGCTGCCCCATTACTTGTTACTTGTGTTGTTGCACTTTCTTGATGTTTGGCCGTGTTAGCAAAGTTGTCAACTTGCTAGTTTTTTTTTTATCATAAGTAATGTAATCAATACAAATGTACGTGTAATATTACAGCTGTCCATATTTGCAACAGCAGTGTGTAAGTGAATTGCACAAATGGGGGCTAAATCACAAAAATACCGATTACTACATCATGGTGCTTTAAGGGAAATGTAGGATGAGAATAAAGATGTTCCTACTCCAATAGCATTTCTACAGTGCATCTGTGCTGTGGTAGCCCATTTATTAATTACTTTACGATGCATTATTTTCCTCAAACAACACACAATAAATTTCAAATGTGAAATTTCAAACTGAAGACCAAAAACAGAAACAGCCAGAGAGAAAAAGACATGAGCATCGATAGAACAATGTGTACTAATCCACTCAGAGACAGAGGATACAGTGTGTGTCTGTAGCTGTGTATGTGTGTGTAGAGTGGGGAGGATGGGTAGGCCTATTATTGTATAACGATAGGCTTAGGTCCTATACAACATCACAGACTCTTCCAAAAACTGTTTTTTTAGGCTCTGTAGAATGAGAAAAAAAGGCCTTTATATAACAAGGCCTTCACTGCTCTGGGGCTGCACCTGCTGCCTCTGAGGAAACTATACTCCTGTAGTAAACATACTAGAGACAAATATCCCCAGAAAGCATATTCTATATAGGTTACTGTTGTCCCATATGGGCTATTAAAGAGGCAAAGTCTAAAATAAAATAGCATCGGATGCAATGAGGCTACTATAGACTCATTAATGATTACTGACGACGAGGCTTACTATGAGCTCGTGTGAGGTTCTATAGGAATATCTTTGGATTAGCCGACTATAGTCTGGTGATTTTTTAGCAGGAGGGGTGTACCATCCTGACTGCGGCACCACCACAACAAAGAGACACGAATCCTCCGAGCTCTGCATGAGAAAGAGATCCCCCCTCACACGCCCACTATCTTCTGCCATTGTGATGGGAAACACCGTGCACCACAATGTCGAGCTGCCCATCCGCCATATAATAGACTAAATATAGGCCCATATTCATGCCACTGCAGCGCGAGACCTAAATAACGCTATAAATATGACATGATTTCATCCTTCATTCAGTAATACACGAGAGGATGGATGGCGCAGCGCGAGGATACAGACGGCAAACAACGATAATCACGCGATGACACATCATAAATCAGATTTATAAATTGTAAAATATCCTACTCACCGTTTCGATGCGTTCCGTTTCTGTCACAGAGCGTGTGTGTGTGTGTGTGTGACAGTCAAGAGTGTGTGAAGGTGAAACTCTCTCCACCTTTCTCTGCTTGCAGAGCAGACTAGTGCCAGGGTTGAGATACAAGCCCCGCCCCCTTCTCAGCCAGCTCGGCCAATCAGCAGCTGGGAACAAAAAGGAGCCTTTTCATCCGAATCTGCAGGAATCAGGGCTGCTGCTGCTGCCTTCACGTGCTGTCGTAAATATGAAGACTTGACTTGATTTGTTTATGGATTTGTAAAACAGTGCAGTAAATCTAAGAAACAATACGTTATTTTCAACATTAAATGAAATAGCAAACATTTAATAGTTAATAACTTAATATTTTCACCATAGATAAGCCATTACCTGACTAAATGCCCTTATTTTTAGCAACATGATATCTAATGTGTCATATTAGACTCTTGGAGTTTATGCCAGGCAGAGTATGGACCGTAGTTATCTGTGAGTATTCTGGAGTATAATTCAAAATATGGTTATAAAGTTGGTTCATGTCTATACTAAATCTAAAGTTTTTTCAGTGGAGTAATATTGATAGATCAGATCAAATCAAATGTAACTTAACTGTCATTGCACACTGTGAGAATGAGGGCAATGAAATGAAATGTAGCATCTAACCGTATGAAATGCAAACAGTGGCAAGGTGTAGTAGTTATAGATAAAGATGAATACATGTACAATAAAACAATAGGATAGTAATGTAACAAGGGATCTAACGTATGTTCAAAATGAAGAATGAATCAATATGCAAAATAAACAAAGTGAATGGTGTGCTATTAATATAACTACGATATGTACAGTGCCTGATGTGATATCTTAACTGCCTACATAGTTAAGATAACTGATGGAAAGATACTGATGCTCATGTGTTGTAAATGTAAGTGTCAGGGTTAGGGGGATGCTGTATCCATCACAGCAGGACAGATGTTTACCTGTTTGTCCCACCAGAACACATCTCAATGCAACTCTTTGATCCTAACGGTCACAAGGACATCACAGCACAATAAAGAGGAGCCAACCCAAATTAGTTCCCTGACCAGTCAGCACGTCTTAGGAGGTGCAAATACATAAACTCAACTTTAAAATACATGCAGAACAGCACATAACACAAACAAGCTAAAGATTAGACGTTCTGTGGATGCATCTTTTATTAAAACTCATAGTTACAAACAGTTGTGCCCCTTCCAGTGGTCAGTTTGTTGCTTCACAACGTGTTGAAGGAACACACTGAATGTCCAGCTGGTTAGTTGACTGACTGTGTGGCTGTCAGAGTTGCAGGCTGATGAAGCTAGCTATCCAGATGACTGACTGGCTGTTGGTAAGGCAGAGGTTTCTATAGGATTATCGGGGATTAATGCTCCCATTTGATTTGTTGGGTTTGTTTGTAATCTCTCAAATATTGCATACTGTCTACAGTACATGAGCACAAAATCAGAGTGAAACATTTATTCACAGAACGTTCATCTTCTCCGCACAGCAGCTGATTGTATTTTTTTTATCATAAAAATCAATCCCTTCTGTAATGATTAACTCCAATCTTATTGGGGATTTTAACATTCACCTCAGCAACAGTTCTGATCCTCTTACCCAGCATCTGGTCTTTATGAATCCATCCATCACAGTGGTATCCATCAAGTTATATCTGAATATAACTTCATATGGAGTAAAACACTTAAAACACTCCTTATTTGGAAGGTCCTGTCTGCAAGTGAAAAATGTGATACCAAGCATAAATTGCAACTCTGGACTTCAAACTTCACACAATGCAAACCAATGTGTGGCAGCACACCTCGCTACTCCATCTTTATATTCAGACTATGGCTCCACCATCTTCACCAGCTAGTTGTTGACTTGGTCTGTCTGTCGTTTGGTGAGTAGGTACAGTATGTAGAGTATTAAAACTTATTTTGCTGGACACTGCTGCCAGGTGTTAAGGGTTGATGAGAATAAACCAGAACAGTAAAGTTGTGAGGCTTCAAACAATGAGCCAAAATATGCTTAAATGCTCTGTAGGGAGTCTGTCCTCATTAAAAAAACAACAACAACCCCATAGATTGTTTTGTACAAGCAGCTTATTACGGCTCATATTCATGTTTTTTATTAGGCGCCGGGTTCTAGTGATCGTAGTAATTATATAACGGGAGCAAAGGAGGGAGTCAGGTTACGTAGTATAAAGACCGAAAAAGTGAGGAGGTCAGAGTGGATGGATGGGTCCAACAAACACAGGACTTTCACCCAGGACAACGTGTTTAACTCAGCGTTAAGCTACTTTACGTCACGTAACCTACGTAACTTAAGTCACGTGACAAACATACTTATTTGAACCCAAACCACGATCTCTTCAAAAACCTAACCAAGTAGTTTTATTGTCCAACCAAAACTGCGACAGTTTCACAACGTTAGTCACGTGTTTAAAGGCCCAGACACACCAAACTGACATCAAAGTAGCGGCGACAGAAGCCGCATCACGTCTTGGTCAAAGAGTTGCACTTGAACACACCACAAAGACTACAGCCTACGACCAACTAGCACGTATGTTCTGGGCCTGCGTGAGAGGAAATATTCCACCATTTTTATACCATTTTTACCATATTTATGATACAAAATGTGTCCGTCATTACATTAGTCATTTAATTCATTGTTAATATTTTTTTAAAAATTTTGATTTGTGCAGCTCTAAAATACAATGAATTCATCTATTTAGATTGTGGATTGATGAGACAATGTTTACGTGTATTTATTGTAATAAAGTATTGATTGTTATTTCAATTTACTAAGGAATTTTTAAGGTCCCCATTGATAAAGTAATATAAATCACAGGTGACTTATTTATATATATAAAATTAAGACTCAACAAAATGTTTAAATCAACCCTCTGGACTGATGAACTGTAAGTAAACCTCGGCCTGTTGGAAACTGCCGCAGCTGCAGCAGCAGCTCTGGATAGCTCAAGCCAGAGGGTGTGGCCGTGAGTCCGTCATCTTCATCAGGTTCATGCAGAGGAGGAGTCAGGGTGGTCTCTGCCTCTCCTCTCTTGCATTTATCCTCCAATCAACCCTTCTTCTGTTCCCTCCCTTCTTCTGTTCCCTCCCTTCTTCTGTTCCCTCCCTTCTTCTGTTCCCTCCCTTCTTCTGTTCCCTCCCTTCTTCTTCCGACGGAGTGTTATGTAACGTCCTGCCTGCCTGCATCATCTCCCTCTCCCCCTCTCTCTTTCTATCGTCAGCATCCTTGTTACCTGTCCTACCCAAACCCAATCTGTCACAGGATCTATCCTCTCTCCTCTTTCTCGCTCCTCTTATGCTGCATCATTCCTCCTTCTCACTCTGTCCCACTCCTCTTATCACTACACGCCTTTTATTTAAAAAGTGAAAAAATGGTAGAGAATTTAAACAAAGTTAGTCTTCCTATACTGTAGCACAGTGTGCAGCCAGTAATTACTTTATTCACTATCACACTGTCATAGCATCACTGTGTGAAATCGTATAAATCTCCCCAAGTCACTTGAGTCAGCGTCTGTTGGGGCTGAAAAAAAGTGTGTGGAGTTAGGAAGTAGTGAGCTAACCAGACCTCTCCACCTCTCTGCTGCAGGCTAGCTCGAGGCTACGTCAGCCGCTACTAGCATAATACACTGAGAATATTTGACCAAAGCGTTGGCAGTGGAGTTGCACCGTGGGTAACTTAGATGGCAGGTTTTTGGCAAGTAAGAAGAAAAAATTGCTGCATAACTGCTGCATTTTTTGACAAAAATAGAATGTCCATCGTGAGTCCACATTTTTCTTTATAGAAATACAATACTGAATAAGATCAAGAGATCACCAGAGTCAATGCAAGTCAACAACCAACGTACCAAAATCCATGGCAATCCATCCAAAAGTTGTCGAGATATTTCACTCAAAACCATAAATGTCTGGAGGAAAAGTCCGGAGAGTCTGTTGGACACATCCTCTGGGGATCATGATTATCTGCGCATCATTTCGTGGCCATTTATCATGTGGTTATTTCAGTCAGGATCAAAGTGGTGGACCAGCAGACTGACACTGCCATTTGTTATCCATTTAACATTTAGTTTGTTTTCATATTTGTGCTCCATGTACAGTAATTGGATTGTCATAAGACTGCTCATAGAAACGGTGACTGATGACTTTCTGTTTGTCGGTGCTCGAATCATCAAAGTGTTTTATCACTTTGCCTCTCTGCTCCATATAGAGTGCATCCATATAACAAACTCTCTCACTGTTCGATGGTCTCCTCAGCCTGTTAATGGAAACTCTCATCAAATATTGGATTCATATATGTGATCCATGGTTACTCAGAAGACCAATAATATCACAATGTCATCACAGCTTGTCCATACTTTACAGTCAATGTTAATCTCTATAAATGATCCTGTTCACACCAGAATCTTAAGTATAAATGGCTCAAATGATCATTGGAATCAGTGTTGTTCTTCTTCTTTGCACAATGCAATAAAATGCATCTTCATATGAGGTTAAATCAAGATGGGGCAGGGTTTACATCCTGCTTTAAAGAACATTTCTTTTTGGGACTGTGGGAGCGGACAGTAGAGAGCCAGACACACTGTAAAGGGGGTGAATATGGAAACTTTACTTAAGAAGGATCAGGAATCATTATGCCTTCGTGATGCAACAGAGCTACTCAGGCTGAAATCTTAGTCTTCTGCAATCACAAACGTGAAAAAAATAGTGAGTGACAAGTCATGACATCATTTTACTTTTATTGTGTTGGTTGCGTAGATCATTTTATTCTTCTTACAATGATTCAATCCATAGTGCAATTCAAAGTGCCTTACAGATGATTGACAATCTATAACAAACAGTACAAATATAGTATAAACAGTAAAACTCATGCACACAAAAAGTAGAAATAAAAGCATAGAGTGCCCCTAAGTTTAAGCCTTAATATAATTTCAAAGGGTGAGGTATATAATAATTCACCCCCTGTACAGTTGTCGTAAATGAGGGAATTACCTAGAGAGCATTTTATTTCTGCAGTAAAGTTGGACATTTTATCATGCAGGTCTATGGGGATTGACTCGCTTTTGGAGCCAGCCTCAAGTGGCATTTTGAGGAACTGCAGTTTTAGGCATTTACAATTTGTTTCATTGTTCTGTCCTGGAGCTTACTTCTTTAAAAAAAAGTGATACGGCAATATAGCAATTCTGTCATAAACACCAGCTGTGCAATGCTCTTGCCGTGTGTTGTTGTGACGGTTTCCTTTGCAAAAGTGCATTTACACATTCTGTATGTTGTCACGATCCTTGTTTCACACTTTAAAACTACAATTACTTCGTTTTTTTGGCCATTCAGTGGCAATGGAAACAAATTGTGAACACAGCATTGATATTTGAACACCTTTTTCAGTTAATATGGTGAACTTGTTAGCAAAACAGTTGCATATTTACAAATCCAGCAGTTACAGACTGTGGAGGAAGAAGTAGTCCGATCCTTTACTAGGTAAAAGTACCAATATCACAATGTAGAAACACCCCATTACAAGTCAAAGTCATGCCTTTAAAATCCTACTTACGTAAGTACATAAGTAAAATCAGCTAAATGTACTGTAAACTATCAAAGTAAATTATTCATTATGCAGAAATGGCCCTTGTTACTGATTTATGATTATTATTATTATATATGACATTATTATATTGTTAATACTGATTCCTCCCTGCTTAAGAAACATGTGTTGTAGCGGCTTGAGATGGAGCTGTAGTTTTAAACTTCATACAGTATCTTAACTTTTGTTTAGCCTGCTGGTTAGTTACCAACTTATGTGTTCAGAGATAACTCTCGGGAAATGATAATAACTGGGATGAAAGAAAAAAGAAGTGTCACACAGATTTATATTCATTTTTGCATTTTTCTCTAATATTTGCTTAGTTATGGTGAAATATTGGATAATTTGACCTGTGTGGGCCTCAAACAGTAATTGAAATGAAACCGTTTGAGAAGTTTAGAGGGGACCTCTCTTTGATGGAGCTGCGTGATACAGATTCACATTTCTTTATGTGGCTCTGCCAACATTTGTATACGCTCCTTTACAATAAACAGAGTGGTTATTATGGGCACCACCTCGGTATGTGGGTGTCGTGCAGGATTGAGGCCACACAGACCGGTTGTTTGGACTTGAAACCATCCTTTTTGTAGTCTGGACCAATCGAGAGGAGTTTAACTCTTTTACCATCTGATGACCTAAATAATGAGAGAACCCCTGCGGAGCCGAGGCTTAGCTGAGGGATTGACACACTGATACACTGGATATGTCGTGTTAACGCTGTATACACAACTCTCTCACACACACACATTCAAACGCACATGCTCACACTCATTCATAATGGGTATATTAAGCAAGCAGCAACAAACACATGCAGTCACACGTCTCTATCGATCACCAACCAAAATCCTCCGACAATATTAGTAACGCTGTTCTTTCTGGGACAGTGTTAACGGCTGTCATGAAATTAGAACAACTAAAAGTTAAATGGTGGAGGCTGAGTGTTTTAGGGGCAGCGTTGAAGGGTTTGGAGTCGGGGAGGGAGACCGCTGGGAGAAAGGAGATTTGGAAGAGAGAGTTTTAAGGTTGTTGGGGGATTTGGGCCGAGGCTGTACAGGGGGTGTCTGGGTTAGAGTGGTAGGGGGTTGGGGCAAATGAAGTTAGCAAGGGCGCTCTGGTGATGGAGTTAGAGGAAAGAAGGAGTGATGTTGTCAGTCTTAAGTCTTTAGTCATAAAATATAATGCCTCAGTACAGTTGCACTGTATCTGACCCTCGAGATACTGCAATGTATGGAGCAAACACCACGAAAGCGCTGAGCTGCTCATGTGTGTTTGCTTATCTCGTAAAAGAACAAAAGGTCATGTCAGCTTTGGATGCTCTTTACAATTCTTCCCTATAAAGAAGAGAGGGCTTTGTTGTGCTTTTCATCCCCATACTTATCCTTGCCTTTATCTTTATTTTATTATTTTAATTTCATGTCATTTGTACAAGTTATTCTTATTTCATGTTATTTTGGTTATTTTTTTTATTTATTCTTGAATATAAAAAAAAGAGGGAATATATCATACGCAGCTAATGTCATTTATGTGGCATGTGATTCACTAGAACTTGATCTTTGTTGAGTTCATGCTGCTTTTCATGACTGTGAATGTTATTTTAGCAGCATTGTAGAAAAAGATTTTTAATCCACCACGCATGTTTTATTCACAGTCTCAATGAAATCGACTACTTGTGTGAAGGATAATGCATTTCACAACTTTATGGCAGCTTAGTGGTGTTTTACATGTCATGAGAGATTATGAAAAGGTGAGAAAAGAGGAAAGAATAACAGAAGAGGGATATGTCTCACTCCTATACTATTATTTTTTTGTTGCTGTTTTAGGGTTTTCTAATGTATTGACTGATGCAATATACTGAAAACCAGCAGTATATACGATTTGTTTTTTACATGATATAAATGACTAATGAATTTGTGTTACAATTATATTCAAAACTATTTGATCGGCGTTAACCCTTATACTATCAATTCACCTCATAAGGGTTGACGCCGGCCTGAAAAGGAGGTAAGTTATTTCTGTTCTTTAGGGAGAGAATGAGTGTAAAATCTAATTTCCCCATTTCATAGAAAGGGTGTTTTTTTTTCTTCCACTGTTGAATATGCCACTAGTTCTGTGAAATTACAGATCAAACAGTAAAATCTGGTTCATGCTTCTGCTGTAAAAACAAAAGCAGGACACTTGGATCCTGACGGGGCGGGCGCAGCATGGACACACAGCACCACCCGGTGGCCAAAAGGCTTTTATGCGACTTTCAATCAAATATCACTCTATGCAATGTAAATAGATTACAATCTCCCCCACATATCTTTTTAACCCAATTTCTGAAACTATAGCTCAATTTCTAAAACACAAATCTAAAAAGAGTTAACCTTTTTTTTTTTAAACCTCCACAAATCTATTGCAAAATGAAACACTACACTGAAAACCACGTTCTCTCTTCTCTCTCTTTCTTTCCACCAAAATGATACACACTGTTGTGCTAAATGCAAAACGTTATCATCAAAATACTGTTTATACATATCTAACCATGTGACATATTCCATTTTTTTTTTTTTTTTTTTTTTTTTTTTTTTGTGTGCACAATATAGGTTGAAATTTTAATGTGCATACAGAATAAAGAGTGTTGCCATATTGTAATACAATACATAGCATTGACGCAATCGCTGCGTCAGCATAGGATACAATGCACATGTGTCTATCTAATGAGCTCCAATTGGGCTAAACTCTATACATATCGTTGAACCTTCAACATTGTTTGATACTTGTGTTTGGACTGTCTTCTCCCAGCACAGCAGAGGTCACCTGAGGCCTCTTTTATGCTCTGACACATGACTGGAGTGTGAGACGTGAGAACGTGAGACGTGACATCAATTGGTATTTAGCGTGTGGCATTTTGAAGGCCACTGATTTCCGGGTGAACAGCTAAACATTTGTGCTTAGACCTTTGCAAAAATGTGATTGAGAATTTCTACTTGAGTGAAAACAAGGGAATTGTGCTCAGAGTTCAGCAGTCTGGAGAATATGACCTTCAAGTTTTCAGAGCCGTGTGCATAGTTCAATGGAGAAAAACAATAAAAGGTTATCACTGGTACAAAAGTGGAGCATAAGACATCAGTATAGTGAAGCAACACATGTCAAACAGTAGCAGCGCCTGTGTACCTGTGTGATTATGGAAAGTAGGAAAACAATTGCGCTCCCTTAAAAACACCTCCACCGATACAATATCAAAGTAGATTAGTTTAAGTTTCACAAACACATTAATTGATGCCGCTCACCCACCTCCACCTGTCCAGACCGGTCTGCCATCCACCCTGGCCCCTCGACCATCTTCTCCTCTCCACTCCACCTCCATTCCCTGTCATCCTGCAATAAAAG
>CALSBV010009827.1:2533712-2541212 GCA_943590825.1 Bovichtus diacanthus | reverse complement strand
ATTTCTTCATTCATAGTTTGTATATACGTGTATATGTCATTCACAGATTTTGGGTTGCAGATCAAAACAGATAAAATATTACCAAGAGTAGGAGTATGTGTGTGTATGTGTGTGTATGTGTGTGTGTGTGTGTGGGGGGGGGGGTCACACAGACTGGATCAGACAGTGTAATGTTCGGAGTTGGTTTGTTTTGGCCAACAATGTGAATGAATTACTGAGTCCAGAGAATCGTCTTCCACTCTGCCAGACGGACAGGGCCTCCCATACGTCCTCTGTCTCTCTCTCTGTCTCTCTCTCTCTGTCTCTCTCTCTCTCTGTCTCTCTTTCTGTGTGTGTGTGTGTGTGTGTGTGTGTGTGTGTGTGAATGCATTTGTATGTGTGTTTCCCACTTGGCCCTACACCTCCAGACAGAGACAGGATATTGATGTCAGTTGAATTTCTAAGGAGATATATTGACAGTATCAATGTTAACTCTATTTTCGTTTGTGTCTATGTTGTGTGACTGTTTATAACTCTAGAAAGTAACTAACAACTAAGACAAGGCTGGACTTGTGGATAAATTGCAGACTATATTTCAAAACTACTTTAAATTCCACTTACAGTTTACACATTAGACTTGCGAATGTATGCCGATGACACCGTCTCATCAAGGGTGAAAACATTGACGTAGCTACTGAATTCAGATATCTTGGCGTAATAATGGATCCAAATCTTTAGTTTAAGAAACATGTTGAAAATGTGGAATTGTGTTGCTGCAGACCAGTCCAGCAAATGAAATTGTCAGATTGGAGTGAGAACAAAGCAAGCCATCAACAATAGACATAGGTAGACAGACATAATAACAGAGACAAGCTTCATATCGTTTGGGTGAGCCAGCAGCAGTTCAGCCAGAACCTCCTGGCCTATTGTTGTGTGTACCAGCCAGCCAACTGACCGGACGTTTACCTCCATTACCTCGCTATGTTTACCTCCACAGGCGGCCCAGAATAACCTGTCACTCAGCAGCCACTATTCACCCATTTCCTCCAATAGCGTGACTCTGCTGTACAAGAAGGCGGGAACTGGATTAAAACAGGATAGAATGAGGAAAACAAGATGTGACAGAGAGGAGAACAGGAAACAGGAAACACAGAGTCATGTCAAAGAGAACAGGAGGGGGAGAAGGAGGGAGAGATAAAGTGAAGTAAAGTGAAGTGGTAAATGGGGCTAGGGAAGAATGAGAGAGAGGAGGAAGGAAGGAAAGAAAGAAGGTGTAATGAAGATGTACAGATGGTGTTTCCTAATGAAGAAAGGAAGAAGAAAAAAAAAGAAAACATGAAGAAAGCCAAAAGTATTCTTACTTCAGCTTTGAAGTCCACTTTTAGATACAGAGTGGTCTGTTGTGATTCTGATATCATTTGATAAACAGTGGTGGCTTCCTGTCAGTGCCCTGACAGATGAAGTGATGAAAGTTTTCTAATAACAGAAGTAAGTCGAAGCTTTTGGTTTTTAACAGCGTTGGTCAGCAAACTGACGGATGCAGCTTTGATCTCTAACTTTGATTTGCAGCATCCAGACCCTGACGACAAACTAAGAATATTAAAATCTTTCAAAAACTAATTGTAAGTGATTAAACGAATAATTGAAATAAGAATTATTTCAAAGATCTGAAGTATTGAAACTTTACTTTCATATATGTGTATGCTGTAATCTACCGATGTAGATCGTAACACTAGTTAAGTACATGTGAACATGCTATATTTATTGCCCACAGCTTCCACATGATGATGCAGTCTCCGAGCGAAAACAAAGAGACACGCATAATGTTATTTGACATTCTAAGCATTCAATATTATCTCACACGTTGGAGGAGGAACACAAGAAATGAATATCTCTGCGTGTGTGGCTCCTTATTACAGTCGATCAGTATGAGCTTCAGAATGAACTGTAGAAGAGAGAGAAGCTACTGTGGAAACAGCGTCTTCCACTTTGACCCTGAAAGCAGCCCATCAGCAGCCTGTGGGCGGAGAAATATCAGTGTCAAAACATTATGAAATTGAATGGTCTTCTTGCTCAAGGAATTAGCTTCACTGTACCAGGGCCGACGCAGATTTCCAGGATTATCTGCTGTGATAACCGAGACACCAGACCAGCTCAGCCACAGAGAGTCCAGCTCGGGATTCTCTGAGAAGAACCTACATGTGAGGGTTATCTTGGACATGACGTGGGGATTCTGTGGCCTAAACATCACATTTGATAACTTTATTACTTCTCACACGCTGGGGCAAGAGCTCCTGAAGAGAAAGCTCATACACACTACACTGAACACTGGGACAAACAAGCCAGACTCTCACTGCTCCCATCAACCTTGTTTCCAGCAGGAGCAGTCAGCTGTTTCCAGTGAATAAGCTCTAAAAAGCACTGTACAATAGCAGCAAACAGCAGACGGACACCGCTTGGCACTCGCCGGCGATGAATAGAGGAGCTTTTAGCAGCTAATGAACCAGGTATCTTTCTCTGGAGTTGGTAGAGACCAAAAACAGAGCTAAAAGCAGAGTGAATGTACATATACGCATCAGGTGGACACAGACTCGAGTCCGAAATGCTAATGTTGTTCTGCGCCTGCTGGATGTGTAGTTTGCTGACATATTCGGCAGATCAACTTTAGAATGTTTTCATATGGTTGATATGGTAAGTGGACCATGAGTTTTGTTTTTTCTTCTGTCGGGGATCATCATTATGTTTTGGGTGAACTCTGTAGAGCTAGCAACTCATGTCAACCTGTGACAAGATGCTGCAGAATTATGGTAAACTTCCATATATTTTTCACATTTGCCTGGTTCAGGAAATGATTCTTCAAAATGTTGGTATATTTGCAGGCTATGCAAATGTAAATGCGCTTTACAGGCTACAAATATTTCAGACTCACAGATGGATGTAGTATAGAGAGAATATTAAAATGTGAAAGTAACCTAATGCTAAAAGGGAAAGCTTTCCAGATACTAGAATAGTCTTTAAGGTTTACCGTATGTCTCTGGATACTCAGAAAGACTTAGTATTGCATATTAACATACTGAAGAAGTACTTTTCATGCCGTGTCTGAAGTACACTATGTTTTGTAACACAAGAGTGGCAGGGGTAAGTATCTTGATGGGTATTAAACATGCTAGCCAATATAGACATTTTGTGGAATTATTGTCTTTAGCTCTCAGATTTATTGTAACTTATCTGCGCGTGCCAGTTGCGGGATACAGAAATGGGATGAAAGTGGTCTGTCAACACCAACAACAGCCTTTCAGTGAGTTTGGAGTCTGATTTTTTGTTGTGTAGGCCAGAACTGACAGACAGAGCTTTGAAGCTGTGGCTTCAGCACTATGTCTGTCAGTGAGACCTCAAGACTTATTTGGAAAGAGAGAGAAAAACTTGGTTGCTTGGAGCTTTACTCGAACAAAAGAAAAATGTCTTGGAACATAAGTAAGATTACATAACTTATTTTGCTATCATGTATTATTAGCATCTACATTGACACGTGAGTCAATGATAGAAACATTTAGTAAGGTATCAAATTATGGACATGTTCTGAGCACGGGGTGCATGAACAATGGAGATTGTTTCCAAATACAAACACTCTTAAGTGCAACGGACTGCTGCATTGCCAGACAGAAAAGGTAGAAAAGATACAGGAGCCATGTGATAATAGTGCAGCATTTCTGGAGAGTGGGTGCGCTGCTCTTGATAAGTGGTCTTCAATGAATCTACGAGTTGATAACTGCAGTAATTTGTGGAGGGTCAGCGATTCTGAAGAAAGACCAATGTATATTTGGTAAGGTTGTTGCAAATTCTGTCATTCTTGCCAATGATTAAGTAAGACTAATGACATAGTTACAATGGCAGCTACACAGCTGAGCCTCTTCAACAGAGTACTGGATCTAATGTGAGGCAGCACTGCAGTTATAGGGACATTTATGAGTTGTGAGGTTTTCTAAGCCTCCAGATCAGTAAGTGATGCAGCAGGTGGAAATCTACTTAAGGAATTAAAAAAAACAGCAGTAGCAATTACATGTGGGCCATATTTTTGCTCGACCACTAACAAAGCACACAGTTAATGGTGGACAAACAGCATCAGCATCCCGTGCGCAGTGCAGAGCGGCGCTGATTAGTTAGCCTGTGGAACACTTAATTAAAGGGAGGGAGGGGCAACAGTTCCAAAGGGAGGGACTCACGTGCACTCACATGCACTAACATGCACGAGCCGCCGGCCCGCTACCAAAACAGAGATAAGAGAAACCTCGGATAACAGCAAACACAGAGGGGGTGTGACCTCGTTCTCTTTACATAGCAAATATGGCTAAAATATTAACACTAAAGAATAAAAATGACTGACTATTGCAACGTCACAATCAAAATGTTCGTAATGACCATGGATCACAAACAAGCGTGAAATGCATATTACCCTGTGGAAGTTCTAACCTCAAAAACCTTTAGCTTGCAGGTCCAGTTTTGAGGATACTGTAGAAACAAGGAAATCTAATTATTTTACGCTTCAACAAACAAATGACAGCACCATCCATTATTCATGCTGTGAATATTTGAGTGCCTTCATCATAGAGACCGGCCACTTGTGTTGCAATAACATCACTAAAGTCCAGAGGCTTCCACTGACCACAGTAACCTCAGTAGAGCACTAGCACGCTAGCTAGCCTCTGAGGAGAAAACACTGTTTCCTGTGGAGCAGTGAGGGAGCTTTGACACATCCACTGACTGAAACAGAGATCCAGTGAGTTTGGACTGCAGACGACGAGTAAAGAAAACACAGCAGAGTGTGATAATATCTCTAAGAAATTGAGATTTTGTACATTTTATAGTTTAAAATGTTCTTAGTTTTGTGCAACTTGGGGACTACATAGCACTGTGCACATTGGCTATAGTGTTAAACAATATTGACATGTTTCTTTTTTTTCTTTTACGATTTGATTTTGAAACAGTAGCTTTATGTTGTTGTTATTTAGCCTGTTTGAGGTGATCGCCAAGATGCTGCATTGATGGCTATGCAAATTTGTATAGTGCAACTTAGTCTACACAGGGATTTATTCATACACACTGAGGAAATTGATTGAAAGCACATGGTATTTTCAATTAACAGTATTATTAATAGGCTGATCTTGGTATCAAAATAGGCTGTACATCATGATTTATCAGGAGAATACAAACTATTATATTTAAATTCAGACATTCAGCACCCCCATGTAGCCCGAATGGAATGAACCTTTTGTCATAAGCACATTTTCCCACCACTGATGATTCGACTGTGTTGAATCAGGCTCCTTGAATCAAATCCAGGGATAGTCATCTATTCGGGGTCACACCTGCATATTTTATGTGTGAATTATAGCTATAGAGCATGAGGACGAAAACACAAAGGGAATACATTCACATGTATGACATATGCTTATGGCAACCCACACTGAACACTCAGAAAACAGGAGAACACACACTCAGAAATACACTTTACTAAGATAGTTTGGGACCTCAGGACGACCGTCACTACCGTACCAGTTAATGGCAATCCTAATAAAACTCAACTCAACTAAATCCCACCAGGTCCAGAAATGGCTCCCTGAAGCCCGGGAAACATCAGCTTCCCTTGATGATGTCATTTCCCTCTCTGTCAGAGTAGACCGCCATCCAGCCTAACGCTGTGTCGCCGGGCAGAATACAAGTCATCTGTCATTGGCCTGTGATGCTAATGAAACCCAGATGTGGCACTCCTCTGGTTCCACCCGGCCCCGCCCCCTTACCCTTTGTTGTCACGGCAATACAGTACGCAGAATCCCGCTGTTTATTTTGGTTGTCCTGGTGATGGTGTACTGTAGCTGAAGATGAAAGAGGAGCTGGAGACGATGGGGAGAACAGAGACGGACAAACCGGCATGTACGTGCAGATACACACACTAAACCTTATTCGGTGGCGGTCAGTTACAGTAACAGTCTAGTCTGTTGTTGTAGTCATTACAAAAGTTTGTGTGATTACAAATGGAAATTTGCTTTTTTTTTCAGATTCTCTGCAGTTCATGTGAAAGAGAGAGAGTGGGTCTCACGTGACCAAAACTGAAAATGTGTGAATATACAGTATGTTAATAAGGGCCAAAATTCACACCCTCTCCATTTCATTGAGGAGGGGGACGAGACGTATTCCCTGCTGGTCGCAAATCTAACCTGCGTCATTCACTTTGCTTCATGTTGAATCTGATTGAACTATGACACGTGAAATCACAATGCTCTCTGATGTCCAGTCACATCGAGAGGGTGGGATCGACCTCTGGTTCAGGAAGTGATTGTTTATAACTGCATTGTGAAATAATGCCAGCATTAAAGGAGGGACAAAGGGGAACGTGCAAGGACAAAGGTAGAGACAATAAAGTGTGAAAAAGTCATTATCTCCAATTTTTTTTTTATTGCCATTTGTTTCCATAATTAGATTTTTCATGACAACATTTTATTCTACAGTGTTTATTTAGCTTAACAAGGCTGCATATGTTATGTACCTCGCTGTCGAACTAGCTAGGCAGGGTTGTGAGCTTTGTTTATTACTCAGCATCTTAAGTCAGCGAGGAGCCAGTGAGCAGCAGCTGCTAACGCCAGCTGGTGAAGTTAGAGTTACCTCCACTGCCTTTTGTTTCCAAACATGTTCCTCAGAGAAAGACAGAACTTTGTGAGGATTAAAAAAAAAGTGTTTTTTAAAAGTTTGCAGTAAAATAATGTTAAAACAGTAATATTGAACACTAGCTCTCCAGGGGGAAACGCCCGTCATGTTAATGAAAGTGCTGTTTGAATACTGACTATAAAGTAATATATTGTAGAGACATGCTGTTTGTATAATCTAGTCTTTTAAATCCAACGGTCAGAATCTACATATGCTACATATAATACTGTGTCATATGCTCCAGTGCTGGAACAGAATTTACAAGGAATGTATTTGTCTAGAAAAAAGTTTAAATGAGAATTGAGAGAATGAGAATGTAACACACCATGCACACACACACACACACACACACACACACACACACACACACACACACCTCCCTAATTGTAACCGTCTGTATAGTGTCCAATAGGCTGAGTGAAAGGACGACCGTCTCCCAGTCATGTCCTTCCATCCATACCTGTCACAACTAGGGTGAACCAATGGAAACATGGTCTCTCTCGCTCTCTCTGTTTCTCTCTCTCTCTCTGTCTGTCTCTCTGTCTGTCTCTCTTTCTCTGTCTCTCTCTGTCTCTCTTTCTCTCTCTCTCTCTGTCTGTCTCTCTCTGTCTCTCTCTCTCTGTCTGTCTCTCTCTGTCTCTCTCTCTGTCTCTCTCTCTCTCTCTCTCTCTCTCTGTCTCTGTCTCTCTCTGTCTCTCTCTCTCTCTCCACAGTCACATCCAATCTTTCACCAGTGATTTTCCCTGACATCAAGCTAAGTAATCTCAGATGAACCAACACACACACACACACACACACACACACACACACACACACACA
>CALSBV010009827.1:2514095-2533612 GCA_943590825.1 Bovichtus diacanthus | reverse complement strand
ACACACACACACACACACACACACACACACACACACACACACACAGGCACACCCGTACCGTGACACTTCCAAGCAGCGAGATAAGCACAGCACGGCATGTCATGGCCAAACCAGAAGCAACTGCTTCTTTTAAAGCGAAAACAACCACGTGTTTGTAGGATGCTGGGATGTTTTTGGCTGAGGAGGGAAACCAAACCCACTGACAAACAGTGCCACGGCTCACAAACCCTGACGCCATGATGATAAGCTGTGCAGCTCAGAAGCTAGAAGAGGTCACTGACGTTTTATTACTGGATATTGTGTGATCTGATTGTTTGCAGTGGCATTGCTCTTTAGATAAATGAATGCATCAAGGCAGACAAAGAGTTCTTGTATAATTTCTTCAAAACACAAAGTTCCATAAATCCCTGCTAATCTCATGTTTTCCTGTTTTACCTGATACTTTAAGCATGTTAAATAAAAACAAGTAATCCTCCTTGTGACCGACTAACCTAACCGGTGCTTACACTTACAGGTTTGACAGCTAAATTATCCCCCCGCTCTCATTAAGGAGCAGGTGTCTGCAGTGTGTGTGTTGTCCAGAGCTCTCTGACCTTCTTAACTCACGGACGTAACTCAAGCAGCCATAAAACATCCTTAATCTTGTGTAATTGTGCCAGGGAAGGCATCACAGTGCTCAACACAGTTCAGTGTGTTGTCTCCCTGTCAAAGTCTCTAGCAGCAGGTTGTATTGTGGCAATTATCTGAGGGAAAACTAACTGGTCTACACAAAAGGCCAAAGACTCTCAACCTGAAGTCATGAGAGCTAATTCTCCCACCCCTAACAATCCCCCTCTCCGCTCTTTTAATAAATCAGCAGATGCTGTCTGCAGGACACCCTGTGAGAAGGGCTGGATTAGTAGCCTGGCAGTGGAGTGGATTTTATTTTCAACACTAATTTTAAAAAAACAGTTGGCTTCCTGGTGGAACGAGGAAACACCTTTTTTTATAATAAAATATTATATTAAATGTGTTTTTACAGGAATGGGCGTATGTAGAATGGTGTGGTACTCACAACCTCAGAAGTGGAAACATAAAATGTCTCCATTTGATTTTCTCATCACACGCAGTCAGGTCGGTTTCAGTGGCAGAGGCAAGAAGTAACAGTGTGACCAGAACCTTTTCACATTAGTTAAACGAACAAGAGGTATAAAGCCGGTGCGCAAAGCTTTATATACAAAACGTACTGCGAGTATCGATCACGCTTTTTTTTTTTTTTTAAATGGTCTAATCATTTTATAATATAGCATAGAGAAATTGTTTGAATTCCAGACTCCTTTTTTTTGTCCATCTCAGACAAAAACAACGGTTTTACTGTATCCGGGTTTTCTCCAGAGTTACAGATGACAGAAGAATGTCTGGCTTCTGATTTAATTCTCCCAAAAAAACAAAAGGCACATTAGTAAGCTGAACTAAAATGTTGCTTTCTTGTACTATCTGGTGGAGAGTTTCAAAGATTTGACATCCCAGAAACTGTTGAAAATGTTCCCTATTAACTCGATAAGTCTAACTATGACCCCAAAGAAGAGTCAGCTCAATCTGGAGGTGTATAATTGAAAGACCAGGATTTGTTTGTGGGCTTGATTTATAACTGAGACCATTGTTGGGTTGCTGATACTTTCAGTTTTCAGATCAGTTTTAATAGTCTGCTTTATTCTTTTCTGTTAGAGTCTTTCCTACAAATCCATGCCATTCACTTGTATCCCAAAGACCCAGTTTAGAGGGCTGGGGCACTGAGGTATTGGGTTGCAGACGTATATGCACAGCTCAGATAAGACCCAAAGGGATTCTTGACCCAGTCTCTTGCCTCGCCATTCACAAAGTGCCCTCTGAGAATGTTTTCATTCATGCCTTTTTGACCCCGGTCTTTGGTTAGCCATCACCTTCACTTAAAGTCTGACAAGGTACTCATGGAGGAGGAGGAACCCTGTAGAATCAAGAGGGGGAGACCACTTCACACTCTCATTTTGTTTAAATAGCAAATCCTAATAGCTATAAACGTCCATCATTATTATTACGACTAACCTGATTTTTTTTGTTTTTATTTTTAATGTATTTATCTTACAACTATCCATAGTTTTAGCGTACATCGTAAATCCTAGACTTAATATAAGGGTTTCTTACCTCTCCTGCACAATCTATGTGTTTGCTGTGATACTTTTGCTTTGATCACTTTCATTATGTTAATAAACTAAGCTAGAAACTATCCAAAAGTCTAATGGGTTGTGGAAATTCTACAATATATTATATGCTGTAAGGATGATTGTGTTTATTTATAGTTATGGAGGTGCAGATTGAGTGTTAATTCGGTGTTACATGTCACCCTCGGGTCATTTAAGCCATGAAACTGTGTTGCACTGATTTGCTCTGATAGGTTAGAGGAATTAAGGCACACATGTTTTGCCGAGTTGCTGAGCTGCCATGAGTGCTGCTGGTCAGACGGTGTGGATGTCTAAATAAACAGAGTTCAGTCCCCAAACTGGACCTGTGCTGTGTTCACAATGTCCCTGATGGCAAGAAAGGAAAAGATGAGAAATAGTGATAATGTCAGAGCGGGCTAAGTGAATCTAAAAGCCCCTCACAGGAAAAGATCTTTGAGTGTCGGCTTTTTAAGATTTGATTTTCTTAAAGCACTTCAGTCTTACTTGGCTGGGGAGAATATAATAATACACACACACACAAATCCTGTTAAGTAGTTTATTTAGATCTTTACAATGTTTTCTAACGCACGCGCCTGAATTGAAGTTCCTTGCTGGCAATGGGACAATTTTTTTACCTACTGCTTAAAACAAAGTCAGCAACTTCCATACATTTCCCCTCTACAAAAAAAAAAAGAAAGAAAGAAAAGAAAAAAAATGAGAGAAAGAAAATGTGTGTGTGTGGCTCATCTGATCCACACACACACACACATCGGAACTTTTCATTGATGCTGCAGCGGGCGGGTCCGATCACAGTGGGAGGTGCACGGGGCAGCTTAAAATTACAAGAAAAAAAGTTGTGTCTCTCATAAATGGTGAGTGAATATAGTCCCCAGAAGAGCAAGAAGCAAGGCTGAAGGGAAAAGGTTTGACAAGCGGGAGTAGAGTGGACTAACACCGGGGTCAGGCTCCCGGGCTGCTGCCGTGGAACACGACCAACATCTGGCTGAACGGGGATGTACCGGAGGAGCCACTGCGTGGTGAGTAACGAGACACTACATCATATTAGAGCAGTCACTGTACACAGCTACAACTTCAACAATATAAGACTACAATATGGGTTTCATATTAACAACTGAAAAGGCTTTACCTCGCTGGATGAATTCTAAATTGTTTCTCCTCTCAAAGATATTGTGTTAATTTATTTCACAACATTATTGTTATTTTTCGTTTAGATCCACCAGCTACGCAAAATAAAATAAAAACACTTTTTTTTTTGTTGGGAGGATTTATCGGTTCTAGCAGCAGTTTGAAACAATAAAGTACAATATTTTCTGCCAATAAAGAGATGGAAATCCAAGTGTAAATATAGTAGGTACAACCTAGTGAAACCATGTAGGCCTAAACCATAAAAGCGACATTAACAATGTCGAGGTTATAGTATGCACTGTTATTGTATTTTGCAAACAGAACCTGGCATTAATTTAGACTCATATTACAAAGGTCCAAACAAAAGTTATATCAGTAATACAGGACCAAGATTTAATATCTTATTCATTACGTGGTTAACGCAATATATCCCTTTCCCTCTTAATGACGTCAATCAAAAAGGGCTTAGCACTGTACCTGCATTAATATATTTATCCATCCAACAAAAGCAGCTGACCATTGCAATAAAAAACAATTATTCTAACAGTCTCTTTCGCCCAAAATGTAATGTGAAGGGTGTCAGCATAAAGTTGTGATTTTATTAAAATGCTTATTCCGATTTGAGAAAAAAGGGCCATTTAGATTAATAATAGTCTAATAATAACAATACTAGACTAATGACAATAACAATAACAATAATAATAATAATAATAATAATAACAATAATCACAATAATAATAATAATAAACATATAGTTAGAAAGAGGCAGATGAGGCAGATATGTGACTAGAGATTAATATAGGCCTACCTTTTACGGCAGGCATTTTGATAGTAAGAAAAGCACGGGTATATATATTTTTTCGTTAAAATAAAGTATATTTCGGTGAATACTGTATGTGAGGAGCACAGCGCACCGTCACTGAAATATATAGAGGTAAACTCACCTGCGCCCGGCTGAGGGCTCGTTACCATGTGCACGTGCATAATTAACATAATTAGTCCGAATCACATTCAGCTGCGCGCGGTGCCGGCGTTGTGCCCAGGTAGGATTCGCTGATTGTGGGCTTCACGTGGAGAGATTCCCTTTGTAAAGTGCATCTGTGAGCCTACAGTCCACGAGTGTTCCGACACATGACAGCACATTAATAAAATGAAGGCACACCAATGCCTGCAGAAAGTTTGAGTGAATATTTCGTGTCGGGGTCCCCTTCATAAATGTGCGCGTTAATGACTGTGGTTGTCATGGAAATATGAAGGGGACGTTAGCCTTCTTGGTCACTGTGTCTCGCGCGTCACACTGGACTCGCTGACGGCATGTCGGAGGAAGAAAGCGGACACGAGGCTGTTTTCACTCAGCTGCAACAAGGACACATTTATGTCGACGCAGTAGGTGTTTTCAATATCACATGATATAATATTTTTTTTTTTTTTTTTTTTTTTGAAGTGTCTCTGCTTTTAGACTTTGTGCAAAGTGTCTAGAACAGTCGAGTCGCGCGTGACTGTATGTGCACTATGCAGTGAAGCTAAGTAAACACAGGTTTTCTCTATCAGCCTGGTTTGAAAGCCGTTTTTTAGTAAGGAAAGTTTTATACGCCGCTGTTAACATTGTCAGACTGTTGCTCCTGACAGGGTTCCTCTGGGCCTGATGATATTTTCGAGGAGGACTCCTACTCTCCGTCCTCCCTCTCCTCGTCCTCCTCTGCCTCCGTCCCCAATGTGGCCTCCCTGCAGGGGAGGACCCTGTGCACCTCCTGCGGCCTGGAGATAGTGGACCGATACCTCCTCAAGGTCAGACTGACGCGTGTATGTTACGAGAGGCTTGACAACAATGCAAAATGAGGCCTTAATTATATCGAACACGGACAGAAACACTCCCTTTATGTTTCTATGTGTCTTCCCATGGCTCGAGGCCATTTCAGCCAAGTGTCGCTTGTTTTTGGGCTATTTTTATTTATTTAGATATAGAAAAGTGTTATTATTCCACCATACTTGGGAGATAATTTATTTTTCTTAAACTAATGACATTTACGATTTAATATAGGCTGAGGCCCCTGCTAAGCCAAACATTTTTATTATTTATTTTTAAAAAGCCTGTTTTGAGTATTTTTAATTTTATGCTTTCAACACAATGATTTAAGAAATGTTACAGTTACAGTCTGTAATTGAAGACAGACTACCTGCATTTTAAACTGTGTTCTAATGAACCAGAATACTCAAAGCATGCTGTCAAATCATTTTTGGTTGCATAGTGCTATGCACTCAGATTTTAATTTCTTGATAACACATTGTATGATAAGAATAGCTCATAAGGACAATGTGGTGAATAACCAGTAGGATAATCTAAAATTCCTGTCATACCAGTAAAAATAAATGCATTGTCAAGAATTTAAGCAACCTCTACTTTCTGTTATAAGGACATTAATGAATACACTATCAAGGGCTGTGTAAAATGGCACTTGTTAGTTAGAACAAGCCATATCTTGTTAAAATCTCATCTTTTTTCCTCTTCTCAGGTGAACAACTTGTGCTGGCACGTGCGCTGCCTCTCGTGCAATGTATGCAACACATCACTGGGGAGACACGTGAGCTGCTACATCAAAGATGAACAAGTTTTCTGCAAACTCGACTACTTTAGGTACGTCGGCCATAAGAATAATATTTATATATATATTATTGTGTAGCCTCCTTGACAAAGTAATATAATACGTAACCATAAAATTGATGAGAATAACCTAAAAATTAACATTTCATATAGTCTGTGTTTGAGGAAAATGGTATAGCAACATAAAGAAAATAACAATTTTCAGTGTAGTCTGTTTTAAGTTACAATTGGGGAATAAAATGTGACTAACAAACTGTGGACACTTGAATGCTGCACCAAGCAGGCTCTGCACATTTAGCTAAATCTGGTAGACATCCCCAACTTAAATACTGTCCACAGTACTGGTGCTTTTTTTCTTGTACTTTGCAGACTGTTTTGAAAATGTCTTTTTATTTGGGTTTTTTCTTTTACTTTGAACAGTGAACAACTGATAAATCCCAGGAAAGCCCAACTGAAGTGTGTGGAAATGCCATGGGGATTTTTTCTTTTCACAGTCTGGGATATGTCAATGATTAGCAACAACGTTTACTTTTTGTGCAGTGTCAGATTGAAAAAAATATCTGAGCGTCTGTATTTTGGCTACACCATTTATTGTAGACTTAGGATATTATAGGAGCTGAGGTTGAACTTCCAAAGTGTGAAAAAAAGAAAAAGGACAAAAAATGTCCGTCGTGAGGCCCAAGAGTTAAGTGACTATTCCACCTCTCATCCTGTTCCACATCTTTCTCCAGGAGGTATGGGACCCGCTGTGCTCGCTGTGGCCGTAACATCCATTCTAGTGACTGGGTGCGTCGGGCACGAGGCAACACCTTCCACCTGGCCTGTTTCTCCTGCACCTCTTGTAAGCGCCCGCTGTCCACTGGGGATGAATTTGGACTACTGGAGAACAGGGTCTTCTGTCGGCCACACTATGACATCATGATGGAGAATATCCAACGTGCTAAGGAAAATGGTGAGTCTAGATGTGATGAATTGCAGGGAAAATGGCCGTGTTACAAGGGTCTGGTTGTAAAAGTTGTAAAAAGTAGGTACATTGTAAAATGTAGAAGAGGTCATGGGTGTAGCGAGTCAAAGAGCTGGTGCTCCTCCTCTATACGTTAGCAAGTTATTACAGCATGCAAATGAGCAGAAATACAGTATTTAGTGTTCTATGATTATATCACAGGTTTTGAGGAGACTGTTTTGAGATATCTGCCTCTGGTCCCTACTGCCACTCTATTACAATGGAGGTGCAGTGAGTCTTTCCAGAAACTATGCCCACGATTAATCAGAATTATTCAGTCTTTGTTATGGATCCACTGTATTACACTGCGGTTACACACAGGTGGCAATTTGCATTTTTGATACCAAATACTCGAGGCATGACTTGGAGGATGCCCACAGGATGACCTCATCTCATATGTCTAATGATCCTTGTAACATGCTCCATGTCTTGTCTTTTTAAGAACAACCACTAGAGGAGGAAGAGGTGGCAGAGAAGGATGAGTCCAGCACCATGCCCAGGCCTGCTAAGAGGGCCAGGACCAGCTTCTCTGTTGACCAGCTCCAGGTAACAGTCTGTGTGTGGTTACTGCTGCTGTGATTACTTGGCCATTTTTCCTTCTGACTGCAGTCAATTTGATTTACTTCCACATAGGTTTGAGGCCACCTGCATGACTGATAATTAAAGATTACATCCATTCTAACATTTCTTATAGACGGAACACTTTTCCTGAGCGAACACAGTCTGACACACAGGATGTAGACTGTGGATATAAGCCTGCCATTGGCCGCATATTTCACGCGCCTTTCTCCTCCCCTTCCGCTCTCTCCGCTACCTATTTTGCGCATTGTCACGGCATCCTGTGCTTAGCACCGCCAAAGATGATTGTGATTGATTTAACGAAATGCAAACAAGTGTTACCCCAAATAGAAAACTGATAATAGGTGCAGGTGGACCTTTCCTCCCAGCTCTGTAGAGATGGGTCTGGCTATGTGAGACTACACCGGTGATAATCTGATTGAGCCCGTTCTCCTTAGCTTGCTGTTATACTGCTCAATTCCCTGTTTGCCAATTTGTGTGACAACTATGTTGTCTCTGCTGAGCTGGGAAGCAGAAACGTTTCTCCTTGTAAAAGCAAACTAACTGTTGCTTTACCCTGATGTTTTCTGCCCTCTAGTGTACATTGTATTTGAACACAGACTGAGCGCTCTCGGTGCAGTCGACTAGTCTAGTCTTTTGTACTTTAACATGCCCCCCTCTCTCATCTCTACATGTGTAGGTAATGCAAACTCAGTTTGCTAAAGATAACAATCCAGATGCACAGACTCTCCAGCAACTGGCAGAGAGGACTGGTCTCAGCCGCAGGGTTATTCAGGTAAAGTAACTAACTGCCTCTAGGAGAGTGCTCTGGTGAACGCTAGTTTTTAAAAGAACATTTTATTGAGATGTTGGCTTAAGCACTTGGGATACATTCTCACAATGGAGAGATTGATGCTTAGCTATGACTCAAGTCAAATCCTGTACTGAGGCTCTCTATATCAACTTATCAATTAAATCTCTCCACATTCAGGTTTGGTTTCAGAACTGTCGAGCTCGTCAAAAGAAATACATCTGCCCAAATTCTGGCCCTACAGCCTTGATGGCATCATTTGCTCCTGGTCAGCTGACCCCACCTTTGATGGAGGATCTGCAATACACAACCTATATTTCCCCAGATACACCCCTCCTCACTACACTGACTTATATGGATGGTGAGAAACATGTACACGTATCAATATTACTGACCAAGATTAAATGACAGAAAATACTGTTAACCTCCATATGTTCGTACACAGATGGCTCAGTGCTAACAATAGAAATCAAGAGAAGCTGTGTATACTCGTAGCGTTATTACATTCTGAATATATATTTTTTTTTTAGAAAACGTAGTTATTGTTACAGTATTTTTTTATAGAAATCACTTGCTGATTATTATTTATTTATGGTCTCTTGACTCAATGATATTTTTTCATTCTTTTAACTTCCTTAGTACAAAATCCAGACCCACTTCTGCTTCAGCCGCTCATATCCCACTCGATGACACAGCTGCCAGTCAGCCATGCCTGAGCTACAGCCCGCCTCTAAAACTGAAGACAATGATTGGCTGATGAGAAGATGAAGAGCAAATCATAACTCTTAGAATAAAGTACTGAGGATTGGACATCTGAATAACGGCAATGAAGTTAAACAGTTTAATTTTCACTGCCTAATGTGTGAGCAGACACCTCAAAATCAACCTGTTAAGCCACTGAATTACTTTCATCGATTCACAGGTGAGAATAAGTTTTGACAGTTGAAGATGTCAAGTAAAATATGGTAATATGTGAGATGAATTTTGTTAATATGTACATGCTGTGCGTTTCTTTGCATTTAATTTATTTGGAGAATATGATAAGGCACTTTGTTGGAAAAAGATGTAAAACTGAGTGGAAATTGGTTTTCAGTTAGATGTTTATTTAAGGATGTGTTTGATAATAAAATTGTCAGCTGGGCACTGAGAGAATCGGGTAGTTTCTCTTCTGTAAAGACTACTTTAGAAAATTCAGGATTGGTTTATAGCGTAAATGGAAATCACTGGGGATAACACAGATTCTTCTTTTCCTTGTTATTGACTGTAATAAGTAGAAACACCTCATGCAGACCACTCTCCACTTGCAGTGTCCAAGTCTGTTATTCTCAAAACATCCACATGTATAATTTTGGATAAACCACATTTCTTAAGATACTTTTCCGTAGAGCATGTGTTAAGCACAGATAAAAAGCAATACAATGTGTAAATGTTTCCTTAGATTGGGAATGTTAGATGCCATGTATGAACTGCACACTGGGCATAGATAGATCTTCACACTAGATGTTTAAGATGCTGGAAATAAAAGTTTGTGGCTGCAACAAAAAGCTTTGTTTATTGCTTGTTCAAATTTGCTTTTAGTTCCTGGAGTTCATTTTGTCCTTTAAAGATGGCGCGAGTGATGGGTTGTACAGTGCGTTCAGAAAACATTCAGACACCTTCATTTGTCAACATTTTGTTACAGCCTTATTATAAAACATTTAAAAATATATATTTAATAATCTATCTACACACAATACCCCATAATGACAAAGCAAAGATGGGTGTTTAGAATTTTTGGCAAAGTAATAAAAAATAAAAAAACTGAAATATCACATTTACGTAAGTAAATGGAGCAGGGTTTCACCAATGATCTCTCTGTACTGTACTCCGTTCATCTTTACCTCAATCCTGACTAGTCTCCCAGTTCTGCTGAAAAACATCCCCACAGCATGATACCACCACCACCATGCATCACTGGCCACTACCATAAAAGCCTGATTGGTGAAGTGGCCATTGTGCTTTTCGGGACCTGCAATGCTGGAGAAATTGTTTTATACCCTTCCCCAGATCTGCGTCTCGACACACTCCTGTCTCTGAGGTCTACGGACAATTCCTTCGTCTCCATGGCTTGGGTTTTGCTCTGACATGCACTGTCAACTGTGGAACCTTATATAGACAGCTGTGTGCCTTTCCAAATCATGTCCAATTAATTTAATTTACCACAGGTGGACTCCAATTCAGTTGTAGAAACATCTCAAGGATGATCAATGGAAACAGGATGCACCTTAGTTCAAATTTGAGTGTCATAGCAAAGGGTCTGAATACTTATGTAAAAGTGATCTTTCAGTATATCTAATATAGACATATATATGTATTTTTGTATATATATCTAACAGGCATTTGGACAATTATTATAATGTAGTAATGTACAAAACATACAATTAATTTGCTCCCCTCAAAGCCACCAGACTCCATTGACAGAAACAGTCATTTTACCTCACTGATGGTGATACAACATACACTACAGCAAAACAATAAAACTCAAAATTGTCTCAAATGCTGGATTGAGAATTTGAAAGAGAGACTGAATAAGTAACAGATAGACAAAAGAATTGCTTTCTGCACTGATTACTAACCTGCTTTCCGGCATGTCCGTAAAAAGTCGAATGCGACACACTAGATGAAAAAAGAAAGCAAGCAAACCAGAACCTGGAGCTTCCTTCCACTTTCCACCAAAAAGTCCCACAAGGTATTATTCTGTGTTTCACAACCACTGAACTGTATCTGCCAGTTACAAGCTAACAAACAACATAAACACATAAAAGATGCTAAATACACTTATAATTACTGATATGGAAGTGATTTGTGTAACTCTTAACTGTGGAAATGTCCTTGATTTAAATCCAATTATTTCATAAATTGTAGATTTGGATAAATGTTATTATATTGTCTAACTTGCTTGCATAGTCCTATATAATATCAAGGCCTATTGCCCATTGCAATGACGTAATCCTATAGTTTTATTTTGAAAAACACAATCTCCGGAAGTGGCGCTTGAAATTTGGCATGCGCATAATACAGAGGAAGAAAAACACCAGTGTTTAGCCGACGGCATTAAATTGTAAACATTAGCATCCCGGGCAAGTTCTTCCTGTCGTCGGGATGGAATTATAAGGTAAACACTTGTCTTAAATGTCTCTACTTTTTTCTCCTGATAGTTGTCACTGCTAACAATGTCAATACATGCTGTTTCGGAAGCGTTGACGTTAACTTGTTTAATGTTAGCATTACAGTTTATAACAGATAACCTAAGCATGTCAGTCAACTGTGGAATTCCTTCATATGTTGTTGAATTTTGTTTTCTTTGGTTGTATCGATTTAGCTTTAAGGTTACGTTTGTATTTAGTTAAGACTCGCCCGTGGACACAGTGTTAGCGATAGCACACAGCCTTAACCCACATCCTCGGAAAGTGATCTAACCAACTCGTTAGCTGCGCTGTCTCACTGCTTTTTATAGTTCTGCGCAAATTACATTTGATCCAGAGGCACAAATTCCTTCTATTTAGTCAATTATGTTTCGTCACAACTATCGATAAACCTCCCTAAAGCTCGTTTCTTGCCAAACCATTGGAAATTGTGATGAATGTTTGCTAGCTAGCTAGGTTAACTGTCTTCGTATCCGGATCTGTCTATCTGCTGAAACTGCTAACAACAAACGGTTAGCTAGCTTATCTTAACTGCTGGTTAATCATGCGAAGAATGCATCTTAAAACAAGCCACTCACAGGGAGCCTGTATTCACGTTATATGTAGTGATAGGAGTGACATTGGTGATATTTACATGTAGCTGATGTCATTAGTGAGTGAACATCCCGAGCCACTGTCTTTCTTGCTGATCCCCGTGCAGCACTAATCGTTTTGCCTTCCTGTTTTCACACTAATCCTGATAAGGTTAATAACGTTAGTGTAATGTTATCCGAAAACAGTGCTCCACCTAGCTGCTGCAGTCTGCGACAGCCGACTGTTATGATGCCAAAGGGTGCTATAATACAGCTGAGGACAATGACTCTAATTAACCAATTCATACACCCACAATGCAGCTAAATTGCGTATTCCATTCATTCTCTTAACCTCAGAGAATACAATGACAGCACTCACTCACTCACTCACACACTCACACACTCACTCACACACACCAAGTTACCAGTGCAATAGTTGCATATGTAAAATGTATTGCAGCTCAACACAATTACCTTGCAAGAAATAGTAGCCGACATATGTGAATATTGTATTTTATATTGATTTTGTACAAACTGTCAGAAGTGTAGATGCAGCTTTATGGTCATTTTTGAGGCTGTAGTTAGTGGTGTTGTTGTATAGGACTGTATTACATTGGAGGCTCTCTCCAAACCCATTGAATAATTTGTCTTGATAACAAATGCAGAAAAAGTCTCCACCTATAATTGAAACACCTCTTTGACGCAGTGTCAACAAAAAAACGTTTTATAGTCTTTACAAAGGGCAGGGTTTATTATTGCACGGTATTTGATTGTGATGGATTGTACAGGTGTGTCTAATGAACTGGTGACTCAGTGTAAGGAAACAAATCAATCTGGTCTTGTTTAGAGATATGTCTACAGATCAAATTTGGAAGGCAGCAGGACAGGGTATGTGGCACAAACTACAATTATTAACAGAAAAAGCGATTAGTATGTGTAGAGGATGTCGTAGCTTTTTCGTCAGCAGTCCAAGCACGTTTTCCAAATGGAAATATAAAACTATATACCAAACTAAATGTTCAACAGGGGAATTGTGAAAGGGCTCTCTGACTCTCTTTTGATTTCTTTACTACAGAAGAAGTGTGATTTCTTTTGTTGTCTTTGTAGGTCAACCCCAAGGTGTGGGACCAAACATTGTTCTTCAGTGCATGGACGCAAAGCCAATGCGCAGGTAGGTGTTGTCATTTTTTTTATCAAAGCTTAGATTAAATACCACCACCATGGCTGAAAGACTTTTTTACTCACGGGAAATATTTTGTATTCAAGGGGGAAGAATGTACAACTATTAAATCAAATCAAGTTTATTTATGTAGCTCAATCAATGTCTTCCCCCCCTCCCAACCCCCAGAGGACTGAGTGGATCAGACCCCGGCTCTTTTGCATTGCTAATGCATTTTATTATAGTATAGCTAAAGATGCACAGGAAAGGAGGATTCGATCCCAGACCGCTGAGGCAAGGGCTTTGCCTTAGTACATGACCGTACATAAAAATCTGACTTTGTATTAAGGCTGAACAAGACGAGTTGTTAAGATGTCAAGTGAGTAAATAAATCCTTGGTTTTCACTTAATTATTGTCCATCTGGTTCATGTTTAGGGTCACCAGCGCACGTCAAGACGCCACTGGAATGGACATCACCAGCCGCTGTACTCTGGGGGACCCCAACAAGCTCCCTGAAGGGGTCCCCCAGCCTGCGCGCATGCCATATGTCTCGGACAAACACCCGCGGCAGACCCTGGAGGTGATCAACCTGTTGAGAAAACATCGTGAGCTCTGTGACGTGGTGCTGGTGGTGGGTGCCAAGAAGATTTACGCTCACCGCGTGATCCTGTCTGCCTGCAGCCCATACTTCAGGTACAACGAGACAGACTTTGAATTCAACGCACATCTGGTAAAGGAAAATATATCTGGAAATAAATCCTCGAACCAACAAATTCACATCGAAGTGAATATGGAGAACTTTGAGTGCTGGCTGTAACAATAATCTCTCTTCAGGGCGATGTTCACTGGAGAGCTGGCAGAGAGCAGGCAAACTGAAGTGGTTATCCGGGACATCGATGAGCGAGCCATGGAGCTGCTCATTGACTTTGCCTACACGTCACAGGTAACACCAGTGACAGTAAACTGTGTTTATATTTGGGATTAGGGATTGGTGTTGGGTTGTTTTTTTCGTAGCACAAAATGCCAAGTTTCATTGTTGATGAGATTGTGTAACCATGTAACCAAAACTCTCTGTGGGAAGGAGCTGCAGGGCTCCACATCTGAGGTGGAAGACACTCTGCAGACAAGTCTTGCTCAAGTGCTTCAACAATTGCAGCTTCATGGAAAAACTAAATGTGGAGAGTCTCTGACGTCCTGTCCTCCCTGCTCCTAGGTGACAGTCGAGGAGGGAAACGTCCAAACGCTGCTCCCTGCAGCCTGCCTTCTCCAGCTGGCTGAGATCCAGGAGGCCTGCTGCGAGTTCCTCAAGAGGCAGCTGGATCCCTCCAACTGTCTGGGCATCAGGGCCTTCGCAGACACACATTCCTGCCGCGAGCTGCTCCGCATTGCAGACAAGTTCACCCAGCACAATTTTCAGGAGGTAAGAACATGGATACATAAGAAAAACTGAAAATTATTCTTTTTTTTTATTTTTATATAAAGACACAACACAACTATGAGTTCTTATAGTTCCCTTTATCTGCCACATTACTGTGAGAACGACTCTTTGTTTTTAGTCTTTTTTTGGACACAGGCATGAGTAAAAACTGTTTTTTAAAAAAAAAAAAAAACTCAAATCTAGTCTCTGCAGGATAATTGGCAATTACAGTGGCTACTTTGCATGTAAACAACTAACTAACCACAAACACTAAGTCAAGCATGTGTTTGTGTTTACATACTATAATGTCGTCAGCAGGAAATCATGTCACGCGCTCATAGTTCAGTTGGTTTGTTTCCTGCGTCTTCTTCCAGCACTGTTTACCTACTGTTCCAATTCTCAGGATGTGTGCACACCGTAACTAATACCGTTGGTAGCACAGTTTCACAGGGGATTGTAAACATGGAAACAGTCTAGATCATCAATTTCTGTTTGCAGATTGAGTCAATAGAAGGGGACATCTGAAACACAGGCTGTCTAGTTGTCTTGCATCTGACTCGTCTTTGCTGCCTCATGTGATAATTGAGAAGCCTGGAACGTTTATGACTAACCGTAGATAATGTGACAGACAAGTTGGCGGCCTGACAGACGGAGAAACGCACTCATAGAATTAGGGACCCTCTTGTATTTTTCAATATTATCATTATTAAAAGTATTAATATGTCTTTCACCTAATAACACCGGATTTGTAGAGCATCATTTTCACATGACGTGTATCTTGATGAACTTAAATTGGTCAAACGGAGTTCTGCAGTGATGGTGCGGATGTGAAAATAGATGGATTTACTGATCAAGGAGGGTTCTACTTTTATTGTTCACTTGGTTTCACAGCTGCTGACTGACTGCTCTACTCTGTTGTCTTAGGTAATGGAAAGTGAAGAGTTCATGCTGCTGCCTGCCAACCAGTTGATTGACATCATTTCCAGCGATGAGCTCAATGTGCGGAGCGAGGAGCAGGTTTTCAACGCTGTAATGGCCTGGGTGAAATACAGCATCCAGGAACGCAGACCACAGCTACCCCAGGTTTGTGGCCGAACATGTATATCTTACTGCGACAGTTACTGGTTCTGTTGCCCGTGTGGTTATTGGTGTACATTCCAGTGATTTGCCCTCAGCATTACTTCAGACTTCTGTTGTAGCAGAAGAGTACTTTTGGACTAATTTCCTGTGTTCTGTAGGTCCTGCAGCATGTCCGTCTGCCGCTGCTCAGCCCCAAGTTCCTGGTTGGCACTGTCGGGTCAGACCCTCTCATTAAGAGTGACGAGGAGTGCAGGTGAGTGCTGTTTGTTTGTCAGCTATTTCAAAGTTTTTGGCTGGGAAATGCCGCTGCCGATCTGGATCCAGGAATTTCGTTGATTTCTTTGAATTGCCCGACAAAACATTTAACACATTATTTGTTTTCTATTTTGTTGTGAGTTTGGAACTTAAATACTTGAGGTTGAAAAAATACTGAGGAGAAACTTTTTGATTCTGTGATGATGTGTAACCTTGATTTATGATCATATCCATTTTTCCAGAGACCTGGTTGATGAGGCTAAGAATTACCTGCTGCTACCGCAGGAGAGGCCGCTGATGCAGGGCCCCAGAACACGGCCGAGGAAACCCATCCGCTGTGGAGAAGTCCTCTTTGCGGGTCGGTATCTTTTTTTAGACCAAGGTTTTCATTATCTGCTAACTACCGTTTTTTTTTTTTTAACCAGGAACACCTGTCTGACATATTTAAATCCCTCTGGTCATAATGTCCGGTGAAAATAATTCCGTCCAAGCACAATTTGAATCATGTTAAAAAAGTTTAATTTCCACATCTATTAAAAAACGTTGGTTGCATAGAGCATGGTAACAGATCACATTTGACTTTGAAATCTTCCAGGACACGTGGACCAGCAACAATTCTTTCTAATGGAAAAAACCTGCTTTAGATACTAATGTAAACCAGGGTTTCCCTTGCATTAAATATGCATACGTATATAGCTGTACCTTGTCTTCACTCCCAATGTGGAGGATTGTACTGTATCTTGCTGAAGGAATTGCCTCGCCTGCATCATGTGCTAATTTAATATCGTCTCCATGTCTTGTAGTTGGTGGTTGGTGCAGCGGTGACGCCATTTCCAGCGTGGAGCGCTATGATCCCCAGACCAACGAGTGGCGGATGGTAGCGTCGATGAGTAAACGGCGGTGTGGAGTCGGCGTCAGTGTTCTGGATGACTTGCTCTATGCGGTGGGAGGTCACGATGGCTCGTCGTACCTGAACTCTGTGGAGAGGTCTGGCATGATCACGCCATGGAGATCAAGATCCAAAAGTCAAGTTAAAATATAATTATATATAATCTTTATTCCATCTCTCCTGTCCAGATACGATCCTAAGACCAATCAGTGGAGCAGTGATGTGGCTCCCACTAGCACCTGTCGCACCAGCGTGGGAGTGGCTGTCCTCGGAGGGTATCTGTATGCTGTAGGGGGACAGGACGGGGTTTCCTGCCTCAACATTGTAGAAAGGTATCCGTCATGTTCTCCCTCTATGACAAACCGTCCATGTAACCATCTTGTATTAGTGTTAACGTTTGTGTTTTTGTCCAATCATGGTAAATAATTGTCAAAGACAAAAAAAAGAAAAAGCACTTCATCAACTGTCATGCTGGAAAGACAAATGGCCAGTTAAACATATCTCATCCAACCTATGTTAGCTGGGGCCCCCGACCTTAGTTCCTCTGTGCCTACAAGCACTTCCTCTCCTGTCTCGTACTGTAGTTTCAGAGACTTGTATTATTGTATCTGGTTTAGTGTTGAATCCCATTGCTGGTTCCCACTTGTTCCTTTTAAACCCACTAGTCCTCTGTACATTTCTGGCTCTGGCTTCTTCAATATGACGTCCCTGTTCACAGCCAAGTCCACTCTTGGACTTGCCTACATTCACATGGACCCAAAACAAGTTGTGAACATTACAGAAAAGCTCATGTCTAGTCCATATCCTCGTAACAGAATGGCATCCGTCTTATGCTTTAGGTATGATCCTAAGGAGAACAAATGGACTCGTGTGGCCTCCATGAGCACCAGGCGGCTGGGTGTAGCTGTCGCTGTGCTAGGGGGCTTCCTGTACGCTGTAGGAGGTTCTGATGGGACGTCACCGTTAAATACAGGTAGGGTACTGAGTCATGTGATAAGTACAATCTTAAATCAAAGCTGGGGGAGGCAGATGATTTGTTTGGTATTATTTGGCAAAAATTCCATAATAAATAAATCCTCCCATTTTATTTTCTGTCTTTCTCTCCTCCTCAGTGGAGCGCTACAACCCTCAAGAGAACCGCTGGCACACGGTGTCTCCTATGGGGACCAGGAGGAAGCACCTTGGCTGTGCGGTCTACCAGGACATGATTTACTCTGTTGGAGGCAGAGACGACACCACAGAGCTCAGCAGCGCCGAGCGATACAACCCCCGGACAAACCAGTGGTCTCCTGTAGTGGCCATGACGTCCAGACGGAGCGGGGTGAGTGTGTGTGTGTGTGTGTGTGTGTGCTGGGATTTTGTGCAGTTGAAATATGAGGTTTGTTTTTGCACAGTTTTAGTTACTGCTTCACAGTCATATGTGAATAACTAGATAAACTGCATTTAATCTTTAAAATGTTTCATTGCGTCCATCAGCTAAGTTACGATAGTTGATATTAAAGGTACTGAAATCAAAATGTTTTAATATGTGTACGAGGCTGAAGTGTAATTGTGTGTGTGTAGGTGGGCTTGGCTGTGGTAAATGGTCAGCTGATGGCAGTGGGAGGCTTTGATGGGACGACATATCTCAAAACTATAGAAGTCTACGACCCTGATGCCAACACATGGAGGTAAGAGGCACCGTGTGAAATAATAATGTTACAGAATACAGTTACTGAGTACAATTATGAAAAGAGTAACGCAAAAACAACCTCTTGAACTTCAAACACATTTCTATTAATGAATGTTTAGAAGTGATTTGCAAGATTGTTAGCTTTGCTGTAGCCGCACGGCCGGTCAGTAAAGTAAAGTTGCCTTTTGCTTTGGGTAATCTCACCCGGCAGAAAATTTGACTATTTGATGGTGTGTCACGTAAATTACGGTAATCACTTTCCAGAAACAATGTCCATGTTCCTCTGATAACTTCACCATCAACAGTTTTCATTTGGGTCACACTGAGGTTTACACATCATCCAAAATAACAAAGGCAATGTTTGTGGAAAGAGATTTTTTTACAGAATCTTTGATTTTTGCGAGTAATGACTCTTGTCTCGTTAAGTGAAGCATATTGATGTCGTTTTTGACCACTATGGGTGGACAGATATTAGATTTTTAGCTGTAAAAAAAAAAACATCATTGCATTATCAATAAACTATATTTTAAATATTGAATGTCCTGTTTCAGCAACAAAGACTAGACATAATAAACTGAGATCTATAAGCTGTCTAAAGTCACACACTGTTACATCCCAAGTTAACACTTATATGACATTACTAAGAGAGTCACAGTACTAATACACACTCAAGAAGAGGTGATTAGACCTTTACATGGACATGCTTTTAAAGAGAGAGAAAAAAAAAAGTACTCAAGAAGTACCAGAACACATAGTTCGTACTGCACAAAAGAACATTTCAACTTCTTCTTCCTCATCATTTGACTCTTCTTTCCAGGTTGTACGGAGGAATGAACTACCGCCGGCTAGGTGGGGGGGTGGGCGTCATTAAAATGACTCACTGTGAATCCCACATATGGTAACACCAACCCTCGGCCACACACACACACACACACACGCACACACACACACACACACACACACACACACACACACACACACACACAC
>CALSBV010009827.1:2492630-2514085 GCA_943590825.1 Bovichtus diacanthus | reverse complement strand
CACACACACACACACACACACACACACACACACACACACACACACACTCTCTTCTCATCACGTTGCAATGGATGCCTCTTTCACCGACTCCTGTGCCTCCAAAAGAGACGCTGTAATTCATGCGAGGATGAGGAAGATGTGCGGGTGGGGACGAGACGAGACTGAAATAAGAACAAACTTTGAACTCTGTCTCATCCCCGCTCTGAGGTCATTAACTTTGGAATACCCTGGTTGTTTTCATTGATCAACCACCATGAAGTCTACAAAGTCCCAGGAAACTTCCAGTTTGGAGAGGACGGTCCTTCTCCTGTCACCTCAAGTTTTCACCCTCCAAGCTTCTCGGCCTGGGACATTTGATTCGCCGTGTGTGATGGAACTCAACTTGACAAAGATTGGTGTTACGGGAGATTAGCTTACATCTGAAGTTTAAGAAGTTCAAGCATCCGGTCACTGGAAGTGGACTTTTCAGTCTGTCCAACTGTCTCCTCTCATCACCTTCCCTTGTCTTAAAATGCCAGTCCCCAAAATTGTGGTAACTGACACCCAGAGAGGGAAAACATAACTTATTTCACCAGGCAAGATGAGTAGCATTAGTAGAACGTGTATGAGGAAGTCACTGCTACTCGACATTTCCTCCCAAAGTCGTTGAATGCTGCTGCACTTTACAGGAGGCTGCTGTTGCTGTTGGTTACATTAGGTGTTTACAGGTTTCTGAGCAGATGCAGACAGTGTTTTAAAAGTGGTAAATGGTGTGCTTTACTGGTTTAGTAAAACCACTAAAATCGCTTAAACTAAAATCCTCTGAGAACACAGTAGATCGCTGGCTCCAGTGTTCAGTTCCAACACATTCAAAAGTGTAAGTGATTTAAGTGTGTCTGTCTCAGCACATAGCAGATCAAGTGAACTTCCTTTACCAAGGTCAGGCTAGAAGAGAAATCTGAATTTTGTTTTGTTTTTCCTAAATGCAACTGTCGGGGGTTGCGGCCTGGCCCGCGAGCAAGGCTCAAGCCCATGATAAGAGAATTTAGATGCAGAGAGTTAAGATGCTGATGCTCTGGGTGATGGATTTACCACCAAGAGGCATAGGAAGCACCAAGGCCCAAGCTCAGTTCACAAATGTTAATAGAAAATACATTTATTATTATTATAATAAATAGCACAGAATTCTCTAGCCAAGGGGCGTTTTTAACAATTCATTTTGGAGTATATAAGTTATTTACTAAGTTCTATAATATCCATGATAACAAAAATCGTGGAACGGTTTTCTCATTTAAATGAAGGAGAATTAAACCCACTTTCTGATACATGATTAACACTTATAGCATCAAAGTCTGGCAAACAAATCAGACCAAAAGTTGGAGAAATGTTTCATGACAGACTGCGACAAACGCAGTTTTTTGTTACATGAATGGACCACGTTAATATAATTTTTTAACTGTATATGCATTGATAAAGTAACAACCTCCGTAGTAGTTGGTGATTGATGCTTTTTATTTTATTATTTTTTTTTTTTTTACTGTTTTCTTCCCACAATCGTGGGGTTAGGGTCATTTTTGTTCTGTAGTCTCACTTTCCACGTTTTTGTATGTCATCTTATGCAGCAGAGTGTGATGGCACCGCCTGCTGGAGGACAGTGGTAGTGCAGCACATACACTAGATTAGAAGACTTAAAAAGACTCGAGTCTTACACCCTCTCACACCTAAAGAGTTTTAGTCCAACGACTGGGGATCTTGCAGGGTCACTATTTACGAGACTACAACTAGATTCCTTTTTGAGATTATTTCCCATCCTGCTCCTGGTGGAAATAAACTCATGTTCACTGCACAACAGACAGACTTAGTTTCATGACCACCTTACACCAAACGATCAAGATCACAACTCTAGCAAAACTCTTTATGATCTTATTTGGACATTTTTCTGCCAGCTCATCTCAATGTTAAACGTAAGTGGAGAAAGACACAGTTTGAATAGATGGTGGAATTGGTTTGGAGGAATCTCAGAATTTATTGCACTGTGATTGGAAATTTTTCCTTAATTATATTTTATATGAGTGTTCAGCTTTCCAGATGTGGAGTGGAGGGGAGGGGGGGAGGGATAAAAAATCCTCATAGGAATTAGACATTTCAGGCCTCACACTGAGGATGACTGATTTATGATTTATTTCATAGGTTCTATACGACATGTTTTGACTTGCTTTGTGTCACACACGGTACATCACATTAAATTGTTGGTGGCACTAACGCACTGCTGGAATAACAAGCAAGCGAAGGCAATGATACAAGGCTGGTGTTATGCATTATTATAACCTCATTTTCCTAACCTGAATATTAATGTTAATGTTTAATATTATGGAAATTCTACGTTTTGCTGGCTTCAGTTCTTTCTATGCTAGTGGGAGATTTCAAGTCGCAGGGTCACAGTTTGTCTGATCATGTAGTTATGCACAACTTTGTGTTGAATGTTATGATCGTTTGCAGTCATGCTGATGCTCACTCGAAATGTAGAATCTGACCATTTCATGCAGTCATCGTTTTGTTTTTTTGAAGATTTTGACTTTGGAGAAAGGCTCTGTCGCACACAATCCATGTGGATTGTGGTGAAAGCCTAGTTTTTGTCGAGTAGAAATATTTTTGGCCGTTTGTTGAACAACAAATGATGCAGTGTGGCCAACTGTGTATGCCTGCTTCTTGAAAAACTCCCAAGAATATGTTGCTGTTTTTCCACTGCCACTGAATTACCAGGAAATCCCACTCGGGTTAATGCCCCACACATGTTATTGCTTTGGTTCAAGACAACCTGTTACTAATAGATGTTTTTTTTTTCTCATAAGTCAATGTTTTCAGCTTCGCGATGAGGCATTTTTCAGACAATCCATTGAGGTTTTAAATGGTTTATTTAGTTTAAAGAGTAGCAGGGGTAATCATTCGATTTATTTGAACAATTCTTAACTTAAACCTGTGATATTACTAGTGAAGGAATGCAAACTATGGAAAGCAGAATGAACCAGAAAAAGTTAGAATTAGAAACATTTGGAAAGAATTCTAAGGGTTTTCTGCAAACTACCGATAGATATTTGATTCTTGATGGGACGTCCTAGACCAGTAATATTGTGTTTTAAATTCTCCGAACTGAGTGGGGTTTCCCTTTTTTAACCATGTAAGCTACTAATGATGCATTGTGATTGTGATGAGCAGAAGTCAGCCAGCCTTCAGTCAGTAGCCTGTTTTCAAATATGTTGTTTTGAGTAGCCTCTGTGCAGTGTGTCCAAGATGAGACCCGAACACGGTTGTGATCTCCGCTGTTTGTTTTCATGTATCAAATAACCGTCTCAGCTTTGTGTCGTCACTACAGCAGCTCTGGACCATGTTCACTACGACAACGATTAAACTTCTTCCCGGGGAAAAAAAACAAACAAACAAACAAACAAACCGAAAACCTGTGTCTGTCTCCTTTTTTATTGTAGGTTATATTTTGTTATATATTTAGTTTTCTTTGTTTATAAGAGGGATTGTCTCTGTTTTTCCCAGATGGCCCAACTCTACTCAACTCTAGTCTATAAGCTCAAAAATGCCCACGAAGAGCAAAAGTGAAGCATTACAGCAAGAACAATGATGATCATTTATAGTATTTAGTGTACAAGCTGCAGAATACTCACGTAGGATAAGAGCTGTCTATCTGTTGGTTTAGGAGATAATTCACCTGTTGAATTCAGCTCTTCAGCTCTTGTTTTAAGTCTTTAAGCTCCTCAGCAGAGACTCTGCCTGTAGAGATGATTTCAGAGATATTCTGGAGCTGCTGCACAGACAGAATAATGCTCCACAGACAGAATAATGCTCCACAGACAGAATAATGCTCCACAGACAGAATAATGCTCCAACCAGGAGAATAATGCTCCGACTACTCCGGAGCCAGGAGTCACTTCATGGCAGTCTTTAATTGCAGGTGGGAACACAGCTGGCTGAGATGAACTAATGTGTGGTATCATCTTAGTCGACACTTTCTTTGACAACGTCTTTGAGCACGAGTGTTGTTTACCTACACAGCATTTAAAAAAAAAAAAAATAAATTCTATTGCCCAGTAACCTGAAATTGTAGACTAATAATAAATAACAGCAGCAACCAATGATTTTTTTTCAATTATGTCTTGCTTTAATCCAGAATCATATTAATTTCTCATTCATACTCAATTACACAGCATTGCTTTTGTTGTTCTGCCAAAACAATGTGCTCCTGTATGTTCAGGGAATGTGTGTATTTTGTGGACTATTGGAGGTTTGGTAATGAGCTGTCGGCATGGCATCGCTCCATGTGTTTGCAAAACATCAGAAAAAGAAAGACGGGACACTTTCAGGGGGCTATCATGTAAAATCCCTTAAAAAGCATCCGTACATGGCTTGCATGCGCCCATCATCATCCTCATCATCATCATCTGTAGTCACGAACCCAACCACACTACCACACTAAAGCAGGAGGAGCTCCTCAATATTAAAACTTTAGCTTTCTGTTGCACTGTGGAGTCCGTGCTTGGAAAGAGTGGAAGCAGTGAACTATGAAACGCCAATAGGTTCTCTCTCTCTCTCTCTGTATATATATATATATATTTATGCTGTATATATGCTCTGCTTTGCTGTTTCCCTCAAGGCACCTAAGGGAGGACAGACAACCGACACACCTACACACACTTAGAAGAAGAGAGAGAGCGACTGTACACACACATCTCAGCTTCCGTTTCAGTACCACTTTTTCTCATCTCTTTTTCTCCTTTTTATCGTCTCATAAATGTACACTGTGCCAATGGCTGCAGGCTTTTCTTCACTAAACAATCTCTTGCTCATTGTGTCCGTCCCAGAAGATGCACACATAAAGCTGCTCTGGGCAAGAACAATTTGAAATTCACTTATCTTGGTTTGTGGCTGAGCAGCATCTGGCCTCTGCTCTAGAATGTATACTTGTGCATGTCACTGGGGTTTTTACAACCTCAACACTGAGCCAGAAATACAACCACTGCCCAGTTTGACCAGCTCCTCTTCAGAGAATAATATGGAACAGATGAAGTGCTGTTAAGAGGGTAAAGGTTATGGTTGTATAGTCCATTTGCATATGGATATAACTGTGAGATGCGGAGTTATTGTCTCTTCTGACTTTGTTTGCTATATTGTTGCCAAAGTGAGAGCTTTTTTTATATGACAAATGCAATGTACTTCAGTGAATTTAACTTGTCAATATGGAGGGCATTTATTTGCGTAGAATATACAATGTTGGGTTCATTTATTAGAAACCGAACTGGGATTTAAATGGAATATGTCAATGTTTGGGTTTAATTGACAGCGGAGCCGGCAGGCTGACTCCCGGCAGGGAGAGCAAAGGGACTTCTTCACCCTCTAAACAGGCTGAAATTTGCAAGCAAGTTTTTAAATGTGCTATGACTGACAAGCTAATCTAAAATATCTGACCTGCAAGAGCCCGCTTCCCCGGTCAATGTTTGTTTGAATGCTCATTCAACAAGCTCAGCTGCAGAGTCCACATTCCATTTCTGGCTGTTATGCTGCGTTCAAGCCATATCGTTTAGACTGTTATTATGATCAGCCAAGTATGAAAAACTGTTCAGAGCCAGCAGTCGAAGATAGGGAATATCTGACAGCTACGATATCTCCCGCTTGGTGAGAACCACATAAGTGTTTCATCTAAATAAAATCCAATATGCACACTCATTAAACCCTCTCGCACCTTACATTAAAATGGGCCTCGTATCCAGATTGTATCAAGATGTGATTTAACCTGATTAGTTAACCAAGTGGCACGGTAATGAATCCTGAGTGCAGATATATGACTGATTCACACTGAATTAGATATTGGACCTGTTTTTCATGAGCAGCATTCTGGCAATAAAATGCTATATTTTCAGATCAACAAATCCGGAGATCGTGAGCGTGTTCACACCCTCTTCATATCTGCTCTCTGTGCCCTGTGCCTGCTGCAGAGGACAAAAAACGCTAGCTAAAAATATTTATCAGTGCAGCTTTAAGGTTTGCACAATTGCAGCTTATTATTACTATTATACTATTATTATACTTATTTCTTTATTAAGACAATTCCTATGTCTTGCCTCCTATTTTTCTAACCAGCACTTTTCATTGTTAGCCAGAGCAAGACTCTCTTCAATGTATGTACAGTATGAATATCCTAATCTTCGAAAACATATGTCCAGTGTGCCAGGGAAAATGCAATTTGAAGCCGTTGGACAGTTACAGAAACAGTATGAAGGTAAAAGTAAACACAGGTCAAATCTGGTTTTGACTTTTGCCTTTTTTTTATTTTAGTTTTTTTCATCAGGGGCCAAGTTGTAGGAGACAATCGTATGGCTTGGTCTCAGCTCCTCCTCCTGAAGAACATCGTGAAGGTCACTGAGTGATGAAGGCTGATTATCGTGATGAGATGCTGATTATGGAGTGGGCTCTCTTCAGGGTTCAGAGACAGTCTGCTGCAAATTGGTCTCGGTCAATATTGATGTGAAGAAAAAAATGAAACTCCCTTATTATGCTGATTGTTTAAACTGTTGCTTTTTTTTTTTTTAAAACTGTCTCTGTATCTAAAAGGGTGATCACTGCTGGGAATAGTCATTGCAAAAAACAGGGCAAAAAGAAAAAACACCAAAAAGTAACGTCCTCAGGATGAGGAACACATCGACAGGGACATGGTGACTCATCCTTTAGATGTAAACTCAAAGGCTTATTGGACTGAAAGCTACGATATGCAACACTTTACCTTGAGGCACTCGACCAACGCTGTCATCTTGATGAACTGTCTACGTGGGAATGGTATCTAGTCTGAGGCACCTGAAAGAAATAAAGCCAGCAAAGGTGCTCAAGAAGCGAACAGCACATGCAGGCATTCCGTTAAAAAGCTAAATTTGCCATTTTGATGTCGGTGCAGACATTGCTGCTGGTGTGCAATAACATTCATCTCATTTTACCTGTTGTTTTGGTAGATTTCAGATGTATGCGTGAAGTATTATAGCAATTGAGGTGTGTGACATACTAGGAGGGCTATGAAAAAGTTGTGTGCTGACCATATGGCTCATTGAGTGGCCACTGAAGAGGGAACAGGTGTGTGCACATCCAGGGGAAAATAGTCAGATGCAAAAAAAAAAAAAAGAAAAAAGAAAGTGTAATTTATTTTCTCTTTTTTTCTCTCTTTACATTTCCTCTCTACCGTTATTTACTCTAATTACAGATGTGCATGGTGTGCACAGTGTCATTTCACCTCCTCTAAGTGCTCATTGTTCAGTCATCCTCATTCTGGTTAACAGCTCAAAGTAAAAGGTGTCATTACCTGCAACACTAAAAAAAATTATTTACCTCATCAAACGCTGTCGCATCCCATATACAAATCTGCGTTGCTGACTAAACGACCAATAATCCAGTTACGGCCCATTTATATGCATTAAAAACACGCAATTTATCCACTTTAAGATATATTGGTATTTAACATGTTTCTGCAGCTAGAGAGGGAGTGACATTGATAACATTCTCCTGCACTTAGCACTCTGTCACAAAAAGGTCTTAATATGTTTTTTGAAAAACCTTGTGGTAATTGATTTGGATTAATGACAACCATGTCTACTAAACTGTAAACGATGAATCCGATTTTATCAATTTCTCTCTCTCTCTCTCTCTCTCTCTCTCTCTCTCTGAACCACGTGGTGGAGACAGGTATTACAGTGAATGAGATGTTTGTGCAGGTACTGCCACTAACTCAACCCGTTCATAACTGATAAGTTCCTCAGTAGAGAGCTCTCCAGACACGGGAAAGTTGTTTTCCCGGTAAAGAAGATCCTGTCAGGGTGTAAGTCTCAGTTACTCCGTCTGGTCCTGGAGCGGCGGCCGCTGCTGCGGCGGGGGGCTCTCCGCCGGGGGCGGCTGCGCACTGCGCCGCGCCGTGCCACTGCTGCGTCCGACCAAGTGCACGGGGTTTGTGGTGTTGATTTATTTGGTGCGTGTGAAAACAGGAGAGAGTGAGGTCGAAAAAAAAAAAAAAAAGGTGAGGAAAGTATAGATGAAGCACAGATCGGTGAGGTGCAGGAAGGGGAGGCAGGTGAGGTGCAATTGTCTCTGCACAGAGCAGACAAAAAAAATGTAAATGCATTTAATGCAAACTGTGTAATAAGCATCCACAAAAATAGCCTTTGCAGCAGACCCTCCACTGTGTGGAGCAGCAGACTGGGTGGACAAAGAGGACAAAAAGCGGACTGTCGACCTCCAGTGGAGGGTTTTACTCGGTGCTATCGCTTCTAACGCTTTTTTTTCTGTTATTAATCCTGCTGTTTTTAACAACTGTCCATTTTGTGATTTTCGCGAGACTGTTTTCCATGTTTTTACTGAGTATAAGAGACTTACACGTTTCTTCTCTCGTTTAACATTGTTTTTTAGTCTCTTTGATGTAGGTTTTACTGAGAGTGTTTTTATCATAGGAGCTGCCTACAAAAAGACAAACAAGGAAACGTGGCAGCTGCTAAACCTCCTCAGGAGAAGCCAAGATGGCCATTTATGTCAGCAGGAAAAACAGAGTTGAGAATGGAAAAGGAGGCAAAGGCTCTGTAACATCAGACTCTGGCTGGAGTTCAGATTTTATAAACATATTGAACATTTAGAGACTTTTAAACAGCATTTTTTGTTTTATTGATACATTTTGCACAAGCTTTTATTGGATATTTTTTTATTTTCTTCTTAAAAATATGATTTTATCTGCACTTTATTTATAAACTGTTTGTTAAGATAAAATATATGTAAATAAAGTGTTTTTTGAAAAATCAAAAAATCTCTCTCTCTGAAAATGTATAGAATGACCACCATGTATTTTTCAATCTAATATTGTCTGTAACATATTGTTCCCGTGTTTGTCTACCTTCTGGAGTGATTTGATTGCTATCTCCTGGTAATTTCTTTCTTCCTCTGCTGTTTGCTGACCAGCAGGTGATGATGATTCAAGCTGATTGCTGACTCTAGATATTACATATTGATTTTATAGATTGAAACATTGCCCTGCCCTGAAGAGAAAATGAATTAAAGGAGTCAAATGAGCTTGACAGTTTATGTTGTTGAAAATTGGAAGACTTTCCACCAGGGATGTTTTGTCCCTAAGATGCCTTCTGGACATACTTTTCACTCAAATATATGCATTGGGAAGTAAGTTTATCACGAGCTCTAGACGTCTACGGTTTGGTGCTGAAGGTTTTTGTCACACTACTTGCTTTCGTAATGGCCGTGTCAGTTGGTGCACAGAGGACGAAACATAATGAATAGTGTTCCCCAGGGTTTTCCTCTGGCACCACCATGGGCTTGACATTTGTGGTGGTGAGTAAAATGTCTCCACCACTATTTGATGGATTGCAATGAAGCTTGTTTCAGACATTCATGTTTCCCACAGGATGAATTGAATCTTTGGTTATCTACCGCCATAATCGAGTCAGGTTTATGACCAAATACCTGGAAAAAAAACAACTAAGAGAGTTACCATGAAACATGATGACATAGTCTTGTTGAGCGTTAAAGTGGCAGTAGACATCCAAGCACTAAAGATGCGACATACTGCACATCCAAAAATCATCACCTTTGCTCATGATTTCAGTCTATACAGAATGTATAACTGGTACCTTCAAACTTAAGTTGTTGATACGACATCACTGCTTGATGATCACGAAGTTTTGATTGAATTTCACAAGTGCGAGCACACACTGACTCTTCTGACACGGGCCTGTGTGAATCAAGCTCGAGTGTGATTTCTTAGTCATGAGGCGACTTACGTTGGAGCTGTGCTATCCACGAAGATGAGCGAAGTAAACAAAACGTGCCTTAGTTTTTCAGAGAAATGTTTTGCCTGTGCTGTGCATACAGAAGAATCTCAATACACTCGGATTCCCAGAACAAAGTTTAATCAAGTCTTTTTTTATTTTAATTTTTTTAAAGAATTGACTGCATTCTCTACCACTTACTTTCAATTATGACTGAGGATACGGGAGCCCATTCACTAAGTGCTGCAATCATCGACCCTTGCCCTGGTAAACAAACGATAAGGATTGAGAATTAGAAGATGGATATCTGAAGTCTGTGGTTTGTTCCATTTGTTTTATTTTCCCTCTCTAGTGCCTTTATTTTATTTATTTTTTCTGTTTTAGGGCATTTGTTTTTGTAAATGTATGCATGGTTGTAAGTCAGTGTATGGTTGTATCTGTAGAAGTGAATGTACGAGTATAAATGTATGGGTGCATGTGTGTATATAGATAAATGTATAGTTCTTATATTTGTCACACACACACACACACACACACACACACACACACACATACACACACTAGAGATCTTTAAATCAGCTCTCAGTATCTGGCTGAATTAGACAGGGTATTACAAAAAATGATAAAACTTTTAACACTGGCAACTGAACTACAGTAATGAATAGAAGCACAAACAGTAATGTAACCCATTCGTTATGAACTTGAACACAAAAGGCATCATCTTAACTTGGACTCTTTCCATCTGTAAATGCTATAAATAACCAGTTCACTCTGCTTTCTTCAAACCACTTTAATGTCTGGATAAGGAAATTACCTACAAAACATTCCACATCGTTTCACAGAAATCTGTCAGCTGCCGAGCTTAAAAGCGTATGTTTTGTCACTCATCATAAAGCTCAGTGGAAAGCTTGTGTGATTTATGGTTATGTACCTGCTGAAGTGCGTCAGAAGAATGTTTCTCACTCCCCCTCGTACTGAAAAGATGTGTCATGTCACATATCTCAGCCATAATAAACAACTCTTGGACATATTCCCATTACTAGTTTCCATAGTTACAGTCATCATTCCGTTATAGACTTTGATCTTCAAGCTAAATATCACATATATGATTTCCTCAAGTATTATAAACACAACTTACATTTCACATTTTATGTATTTTATATTATTGTTGTGAAACGGTGGCAGTTTGATTAGGTTTCGGCTACAAAACTACTTGGTTAGGTTTAAGAAAAAGATCATGGCTTGGGTTGAAATAATATTAATGTTCAGGAAATGACATTACATAGGCTACGTAAATTAACATTCCACAGTTGATGTAAAGTTACATAAGCCCAAAATATATAAAAAAATTCCAAACCCTATCCTAACCAAAATAAAAATGACCTGTACTTTAGACATTGAAGGAATAATCAATTCCTAATTATTGGAATTCATGTAATCCTATTTTCTTTTATTTTATATTTTTGACATTTTAGCAGGTGTACTTTTAGTTTTCTGGCTACGTTGAGTTTTTGATTCTGTGAGTTCAATAGTCTTGTGCACTCGATCCAATGCAGGCTGCCTCCATTTCTCTGTACAACAGTCCTTCCACATTCCCCTCAGTAAACAGACCGAGAAATGAAGAGACTTAACGTGAGAACACGTATCGGGGTAGGAGTGACGCCTCACTATTTAATCAGCACTCTGTTCCTTTAAGTTCCCTCTAACACTGACAGACAGGGCTATAAATGCCAGAAAACATGTGAAATACATACATGTTTATAGAACAGCCTATGTAATAGCAATGCACTTCAATTAATTAAAACCATGACCAAAGAAGAGCGCAGCTTGCCTTACATATTGCCAATAATCCCATAATGCGTTCCTATACCTAGTCATTACATTGCTGTATTATGAACTGTGGGGGAGCCATGTAGCTCAGTACTACACCTACAGCTTCAGTACATGCCAATTTAGATGCTTAAGGTTTAACAAGATTGCTGCAATTAAAGCCATGTCAAATTGCTCAACATGTTTGCTGTCAAACCACACAAATAACAGGCATTAGGTTCAAAGGGAGTACAACCGCCATGCAGAGGTACAACATTGACAATTCAGTTCAGATATTTCTATTTCAAATGGTCAGATTTGTTAAGAGTTAACGAAGAATCTGCTGCTTGGCTTTTTGTAGATCCTGACCTTTGAATAGTAAAAAAATACCGCCGGTGGTCAGAAGCTAAATTGCAACAGAGAAGCAGGGGCAAAAAACTGTTGTAATACACTTTCCAGCCACCAGTTGCTGCACCGAGCACAATGCTACCAGTAAGCAAAAAATAATGGATCTTAAGTGGGTTACATTGATGTTATTGAAATTGACTGGAACTCAATTGTTTTAATATCTCTTACATAGGCCTTGAATTTCTCTTCTTTGCCCTCTGTTCATATTTTTTTTCATTGCATTTATTAGTTGGAAATAAAAGCATGCTACAGTACAGTTTTTAAATCTGCTTTTTCAGATGGTGAAACTTTTTTCTCTAGCAGAGTGAAAGACCTTTAACTCACGACTTTATGAGCATCAAATGCCTGAATTAGCAAAAGGTGGACTGTCCACTTGTCCCCTTCGCTTTTCCTTCTGCCTTTACTACTATCCAGCTGCCATGGCTCAGATGAGAGGGACCCTGAGTTGATAGAGATGTTGACTTGCTCATCTGAGTCACCTTCAATTACTAACATGTGTTAAAAGGTTAAATAGCAGCAGTGAGTTCTTTGTGTTTTTTTTTTGCCTTAAGCTTTTCAAGGCTTTGCTCTGCTTTCTGATTTGCAAGTTAATTAATGTACCATTCTGAATGCTGGTTGGAAATCAAAGCTGATATGAAAAGGATTTAGCCATTACATATTGGATGCCTGTGCAGGCTATGTCGCATGTTCTGGTTTAACAAGATTACAACCTTGGAATTATACAGACAAACCAAGAGAAAGAACATCATCACAGAAAAAATGTGGAAGCAGCTGTGATTGCTGGGCCTTGTGCTTTGACTGGAGGAACATAGCGTCTTAAAGGTTGAGCTGAGATGGACTCCTCTGAGACTGTCCTCCCAAAATAGTGGCAGAATCTGTCGTTTCAGCAGGAGCCTCAAAAGGACATATGTTAACGAGACAAAGCCCTCTGGTGGCTGTCGTAATTATGACATTATTATACAGAGACAACGCTCGCAGAGGGAGGAGGATGAGTTCATTAAAGTTCTAAGACAAAAAAACGGAAAATAACCAAACTGGACAACACTGTGGTTGGTACCTGTCAATCACAAGGTAGCCACACCCTAAAGCATAACATGCTTTATCGTCTCTTTTACTTTAAATATGACCATCATTTAGAAAAAGTCTAAAAAAGACTTGAAACTAGTAGGAAGTAGGGTCATTTTCATAGACTTCTATACAATCTGACTTCTTTTTGCCCCCAGCTGGCCACTGGAAATGCAGGCACACCACACACACACACACACACACAAAACACTGGAATTGAACATAAGTCAAATATCAGAAAGTAAAGGAAAGTTTTCTTTTTGATAAACGTGCAACTACATGCTCTATCATTATACAATAGTATAGGGCTCAGCACTTCTGACATCAAACATACACTCCTGTGGATAGTTGCTATTTGTTTATAGAACATGCTTTTCCATCACAACTTAAAGCCTTCACACTGTTTTGAAGGTATTTGGGGATTACATGACATTTACAGTCACACAGAATCAGACGCTCCTGCTTGTGTTTACCAAAGATTACAGACACAATGTCAGCTAAACAAGCAGAAACAGTCTATTTTAAGATCATTGTCATTGAAAATTCCACTGATGTGTGTCACAGTAGCCTCTCTTGCCTGGTTGTCATCTGCTTGAACGCGTTTAATTCTCTCAGTTCTCTCTTTCCATCATTATTATCATGTGTCAGACCCAATAGAAAAGAACAAGATGGTTTGTAAATGTTTTAGTACAATGTCCTGTGCTTTCTGGTCTAACACTCTGATACTGCTGACTTTAGCTCTGCCACAAGAGATCTTCTTTGCAAACGTGGAGTTGGGCCGGATGTTTGGTAGCATCTTTTCTGCACAGTCAATGCATTGCAGATCCGACATAGTGTGCAATGAAATGGTAAACTTATCCTTCTTCACCTGCAATAACCCCAGTTTTTTTTAGATGAATCCATAGTGATATGCAGCAACAGCTTATTTGGTTGTTTGGTTGTCTGTATAGCATTAAACCAAAGCTTGATTCAGTTTGTGATGCTGCTGGTGAATGTTGGGGTCATGTCATCGTCTGTGAGTCTGTGTGTTTGTGTATTGAATAGTTTTTGACTGTAAGCTTTATTTTTGGAATAAAGTTCACCCATATTTCTATATGTATATTGCTGCATCCTGTCAAAGTCATTGTAGTATGGATAAAAATATAGTATAATGCAATCGTTTCAACATTTTTATCATTCACTTTCACTTTCCAATATAGAACTGAACAGATAATAGATTTTTTTTCGACCAAATACAACAGACACAGTGAAGCTTATGACCCCGTAGTTTCAGTGTGATGACTTTCACTGCAGTGAACTTTGAGAAATGTATCCGCTTTTGTCTGAAATCTAGCGCCACGGATAAAATAAGTTTGGCCAGGTTTTGTTGAAAGTGTCACGATGATGTGTCTGCTCTGGTGCTATGTCTGGCATTCTGTAGATAAGCTTGCATCCAGACTGAAATTCCTCAGTCATCTCTATTGAAAGGGCTGTGATACTAATAGCCCTGCCATTAAAAGCTGCAATAGGCTTTTTGTCCAGAGCAGAAATCCCTGCAGGCCCTGCCACTGTAAATCATATCTGCTCAACGAGTGTGTTTCTGTGCAGGGACGGTTAACCTTGGTGTGAAATAAACAGCGCACATGCAAGATATCTCACCACTTAGTGACTAAAGGCTGATGTATGCGCATAACCTTATATTAAGTTTGACGTGAGAAATCTGATCGCTGACTTCTATTAACACCCGTACTCTGCCTGACAGGTTGGGGGGATTGACAGTTGCATATAATATATTCTGTCATTTAAAAATATAGACGTGTTTATACAAACTGTTTTTATTCACACTGATCATACTAATAAGGTCGGCACAAAGAAGCCATGGATGTGCGAGTTTACACAAGCTATGCTCTGCTGCTGCCATTTATAGTCCTTTACTCACGGGGGGACGTCAGCAAATATGATAAAAAAAACCCAAAAACAAACACTGCAAGTCTGTCAAAGCTTCAGATTCCACTTTCATTTTGTGAGATATTTGAACACTTTTTTTTTTTTTTTATCAGCTCAGTAATCTTTTTAAACTCTTTCTATGTTCAACTAGAAAAGAACCCTCGTTTCCTTGAAAACTACAAGGGCTTGAAATACAATCTAATATTGCAAACATGTTCTTCTTTGTATAGACTGCGAGGGACTGAGTTGGCAGGCGTTGCAATATCTGGACTCAATTTGACTGCGTAAATGGATTTTCTTTTCTTTCTCAGTTCTGTTCTTCTATGCTCATATCCCTGATGGGTTGCATTTAATAATCACATGTGGATGATATGTATCCAACCACTAAGACCTCCTTCTATAAATCTCATTTATATGTATCTTAAACCAGTGGTTCCCCAACAGCTGGATGGTGACTCTTTAAAGAGAAGCAAATACTGTCAATAATCTATAACTCTGAAAGGACCCATTCCTCAGGAAGACGGCCTTTATTTTCCAACAGTTTATTCAATTTCACAGCAAATAATGTGAGATTTGATTGCAGGACTTTAGGATTGTTTTAGTTTTTTTCACTACTCCTAACTAAGCAAAGCACCGTTACAAGACCAATCTAAACATTTTAGGCAGCGTCGTTCTTCACCAGATGGGGGCAACATAGCTCCACAGCATTTTACCCTCCCCGCTCTGATTTGCTGTAGCCTCTATCAGGGACAGGGTGACATTAAGGAAAGCAGTTAAAAGGTTAAACACTTTTCTCAAGGGTGCTCCACACAATCCCTCACCATACGGTAAAATCCTCACACAAGAAGCTGCAAACTGCAGCTCACGGATCGCCATTTTACAACGCCCATTACGGCTGGACTGCTGCAATTCAGCTTTAGGGCTGTATGCTAATCACCTGGCTCAGACTCGTCTGTAATTATTTTGTCAGTGATGTTGAACGTAGAATGATGTGAAATTTTTTTGAGGAGGAAGGATTAAGGATTTTTAAGGCTTAGAAGCACAGCATGACTGTTCATTTTTCAAGACTTTTCCTCTGGTGTATCGCCACCTCGACAATCTTCTGTGTTTACTGCAGTGTAACAAAACCTCCTCAGCTATCACAACACTGTTAGTTAAAAAGAGATACTAAATGCCGGGGATCTCAGTCTACAGATCTACAGACCGTAGGACTCTTGCTGTTAAATGAAGCTGGCTCGGGTCAGTCATTTTTCAACAGTGAGTATAAAACATTGATGCACTGGGGAAAAGCTCCCACATGTTTAATCTAAGACATAAAATGTTGAACTGCAGCTCAAAAGGTTTTTACTGATTCTGCAGGCAGAATGTTTCTGTTACAATCCATAATCTTATATGATATCTTATGTTTCACATTTTACACAATACTGCAGAATTGTTGCCTTTTCCTTTTGAATGATGTTATGCCATATGAAATCAAACATCTTGTTGACACTGTATCTTTGCGACAAAGTCGGACAGTTAAGAAAATGGGTTCGTGTTTACAAACTGTAACGTTGAAATAGCTTTAGATACACAATTCTGACTCAAAAATGACAAGATCTTTATGATGTTGTGGCTGTAGAAGCACTGGATTGGACTATTGCCAAGATAGTGTGCCAGGCGTTCCATTAAAAAGTTGCACGCACCTAAAAAGAAGGAACTTTCCCGGGGCACCAGAACCATTTGAGGAACTCTGGAAGTTGCCTGAGCTTTGAGCAGAAGAACCATTTACTTCCTGTAAGATATTGTTCCAGGCGCTGAACAACATGTACTTTCTGAAGGTTCAGAACCTACTACACTTCAAACTCTAGTATTTCAATTAGGATATATATGTATTTCTTTAACAAATAAATAATAAAACTTAAAAAATGATGCTGTTGGCTGCCTGACCAAGGCCGCATTAACAACTGGGCCTTAGAGCTATGATTTATTTTCAAGGCCCTCCCCCAAGCACCATCTTATGGCCCCCATCCAACCTGCGCCTACATCAGCCACACTTATGCAAAATACAATTATGAATCAACAATCATTCATGACTGCGGTTTAATTGGATGACTGCTGCGGAAAGGAATACAAATCATATAACTATCAGGGATTCAAACTCATGAGGGCTTAAAAAGATGTAAAGATGCAAACCCCCTAGGGGTGGCCGGGGGCATGCCCCCCTGGGAATTAATTTTTCCGTTAAATATCAGCTTTTCAAATCATGTTTAGCAATATAGGGGAAAAACTCCCCCTAAAAGTAATGTCATCTTCCTGCTACAAAAGTAATGTAAGCCGACATCAATTTGTGGCACTTACATAAAAATAAAAATAATATGTTAACCCCCCGCTGGGAGTGCGCCCCAGCGTCAGGTCGGTCACCCCTCAGAAGACTATGGGGCTCGCATGAAGCGCTGTGCTCGCCCGCAGCGCAGGAAGAGATGCCAATTGCCCGGACACCAGAAGGTGTCAAGTTTGCCGTGCACCCGATTATAAGCCTATAGTGAAGCATACATATGCAACACAGAAATAAAAAGATACAGGGCGGCTCACTGTAGGCCACACAAAGTCAAGTAGGCCAATGTTTTTGTTCCCCCCGAGCCTCGTGGCCCCTTTATGTAGTCGGGCCCCGGGCTTGAGCCCCAGTAAGTCTGTGCATTAAAACGAGTAAGAAAGGGAGAATTGATGAGAGAACAAACAACGAGTTAAGGGGGGAAATAAAACTTTATTTGCAGATCGTCGCCTGAACTTTTCCACCTCTATGCCTTCTTCACATTCATTTATTACATCCAGCTAAAACACCAGAGTCGCACCTCGACAACTCTGTTTCTTCGTGTGTGAAAAGTGCTTCTAAAAATTGCTTCCCACCAGGTTTTAAATTCGTCATCTGTCTAATTTTCCTAGCGACACATGTACACTGAAAATGTTTTAGCGGTTTATTTTAGTAATTTGCCCCTCACATCTGACTGAACAGACAAGAGAAACATGTACAGATTGATTTGGAAGTATTTGTATATCTACTAGTTTTTCGTCTTCCCTATTACACGTGTCACTACAGTCATTGTGTGTTGGGCTCTGAGCGCTGCCAAAACGCAGATTCCTGTTCTGACCGCCTACCTGGTTTTGACCCCTCTTTTATGATTCAAGTCCACATGAACAAGAACACTACAAAAAGCATTCTTGTCATGAAGAGGTGAGCAGGTTGACACAAACACAGGAGACTGCAGACAAAAGGAACTTGGAGAAATACCTTTAGTTCAAAATACAGCACTGGCAAGGCAGAACTGAACTTCACTTAACAAAAGCAAGGATCCAACTGAGACTTTTATTTCAGACTTTTAGAGGTTTGTTGGCGGTTGGCAACAAACAATTTGGACTGGACTGGAGTGTGGAGCAGTAGATTGGCAGAAAAAAAAAACTACGTTTGAAGAAAAAACAACAACATTCTCTAATATTCCCATTGATCTTAAAAAAATGAATAGAAATATTGTACACTTTCTCTATTGTGGTCTTTGATAGCAAATTCTCAAATGTAATACTGCGTTTTTCAACAATTAATCCTGACATTAATTTCCTTCTTTCGTCGTCATATCTGTTGCAGTCCATTAGTACATGTTTGACAGTTTGTGGTCTTCCACCTGCATCTACAGGTTTCTGAATATTGTAAAGATGTCTTCCTGTGTCACCTAGGTCCCAGCATTATCGCCCAGTTTTGCATAGTCCTTGATGATATTTTTAACCTTTACTGAACGGTATTTGTGCACCAGTCGTTTTGATGATTGTTCAGCCAGTGTGTCTACCTCTAAGAAAGACTGAACTGAAAACGAGGACTTAAATACAAACTTGTCTGACAAGGGCATGAAGTGCGGGTGGAGAGATGCTCAGGCGATGAAGCAGGAGCTGATTGGCCGGGAAAACTCTGATAGCAGGGGAGGAATAACAAGGCTGATTCAGAGCAGGAATGTAGATTGGTCTTAAAAGTCTTAAAGCAAATACCATACTGATGAGGCTCTTTAAGCCTTCTTTATTTTTGTTGAACTGATCACATTTTTAGAATACTAAGAGTCATTTTAGAGATTCCGAGGATTATCGGCAGACATTTTTGTAATGATCATGAGCACATCATTCAAAGTGTTTCATGTTGTCCTGCCGTTCCCAGGGGCTTGCATTGATGGCACCGCTAACTCTCCTAGAGATGCCAAAATGACGTTTATCCCGCTGATTGACAATCGACGATGAGCGATATTGGCCGAAAGTAATCGTTTTATTGTTGTTTTGTTTTGTTATAGCAGCTGGTATACAGGGCTCCACACTAACTTTTGTCACCCCCGTCCTGTAACCGCCTCGAAAAAGAATGTAAACCGCCACAAAGTCAGTGTAAGCTGTAAATGTTATCCTTTTACTTTGTTATTGTCATCTATACAATAGTGGATATTTAAAAAAAACACACAACTCAAAAGATTTGGAAATAAATTATTGTATTTTTATTAAAAAATGTGCTTTGATCAAAAAATCTTGGCATTAATAGTTATGTATTATAAGCTGCTTAGAGGTATTAGGAAGTTAAACACCTCATAATTCCCTCTCTAATAGGCTATCTATTTATATTATATGAATATCTCTCAAACAATAGTATTTCTAGAAGTTTCTTCCCTAAAACTAACATTTGAACACATTATGACACATTATAACGTTATAATTAACCTACATATTTTTACTGAATAGAGCTTAATGGCATTATAATGACCTACACTGAGGCTCACGCCCGTTCCCTGCACGCAGTAACTCTCCAACTAACCAGTCTAAGAGGCTAGTGCAGTAAACAAGGACATGATCCCTCACTGGTTTCCCATCATGCAACAGTTTTGTTTCAAAGGGTGTCCAGCCAGCCAGGCTAATGTGCAATTTATACATAATTTTAGGTGCAAATTTACACTGGTGACAAAAATGTGCACAAAGATGCGTCCACACAAGTTGAAAACTGTTTCAATTCGAGCAAAATATTTTTGATTATCCCAGGGCTTTAGAAACATACAGAGACGAGAGGAAAAAGCAAAGAGGCTGGGTGGAAATGACAGAAATAAACCGAAGTGTCTGGTAAGTTCTGAGTTAAGTGTGAGAGGCTGAACACACCTGCACACTCCCACACACGGCTGATGCGTCTGTTGCTACAGTAGCTAGCTTAGAGCTATCGTCAATATGGTTGGTACATTGCCAGTTTGGGCCACAGACCGTCCAACTGTCAAATTCATGTTCATGACGCAGGCTGAAAATTCTCTTCTTTCTTGATTGAGCACACCTTTACAATAGCCAGGGATTGAACTCTGCATCACCCAAGCGCCTACACACTTTCTTTAAATTAACCGAAAAACAAAAAAAGGCCAAGTATTTACTGAGAATACAGAGAATTCAAGGCGACTGCAGTGGGACTTATAAAGTATTTCCCTGGGTGGCTGGGACAAGAGTGGTAACTTTCGCCATTCTGGTCTCGTTACTGAGGCAGCATCAAGGCTGCTACCAGGCTGAATGAGCTGCTATACTTTGATTCAAGCTGTTGGGCCTACAAGCATACACCAATACTCGCTCGTTCCCTCTCTCCTCGTCGGTCTCTCCCTCAGGTGTTCTTATTAAGGAACAGAAAAAAGCCCCCCGACAGCAGGAGCAGCCAAACTTTCTTCTGTTATAAAACCATGGGTGTCAATTGGGTAGGGCGAGAGCTGTGCACTTACCTTGCCCTTAGCAAGCGGAAATGTGAACCTGAACTTCTGATTGCTGTAATGGGGAGAGCAAAGGCAGAGTCGAAGTGACAGAGATGACGTTCGAAGCCATATGGTAAAGTAATATCAGGGGAGAATGTGGCACTAATGCCCCCTTTAAAATGACAAGGTGGATCTAATCATTTATCATGCTGACCCAATATCACATCCTGTCAGTCATCCCTCCACTTACAACCAGAGATGCAGTTCATATGTGCTGTTTGAAAATATTAAAGGATAATGACACAAGGTGCTGGGACTCGATCTCAGAGAGATGAAAATAAAACTACAGAAGACTAAAAGAGATTAAACAACGTTTTAAAGTTACGAAGCCTTAGCCTGGTTTTAGCTGCCCACATGTCAGCGATTTACAGATGTTGTTCCCAGTTGGAGACGTTATGATATCAATACTTTTCAGATTAAAGTTGAAAAATCATATATTAATGCAGACGCAAACAAATATCTTTACATTTTAGCAAAAACAATGAGCTCTTTTAGAAGATATTAACACGCAACAAAATCATCAGCAATGTGGATGTCACTCAACAATACATACGATAAAACTTAAACCAGCTACAATAAAAGTTAAACCAGCTACAATAAAACATAAACCAGCTACAATAAAACATAAACCAGCTACAATAAAACATAAACCAGCTACAATAAAACTTAAACCAGC
>CALSBV010009827.1:2459495-2492620 GCA_943590825.1 Bovichtus diacanthus | reverse complement strand
CCAGCTACAATAAAACATAAACCAGCTACAATAAAACTTAAACCAGCAATAAAACTTTAGCCAGTTAAAATGTAACCGGTCAAGGTAAAAAACAGGGGTGTCATCTTTATAGTTAGCTTCATAGCTAGCTAGCTTACAAGTGACACTAAAAGCTTCCACAAAAACAAAATGGCCACAGAAATGGTGACTCAGCTGTAGAAGTTCACTTACAGAGATAACAACTATGAAATTGATACACAGATATTTCTTCATTTGTTTGTGTACAAGCACTGACTTTATTTCTATGTACCTCACCTTCAAAATGGACTTTTAATTCAGTCTAACCACACTAGTGTTTTCTTTTTTTCAAGATTTCCCCCAAGACGTGGCACCTTACTGTATTTTGTCTCCGTCTATGAATAATTTTGACTCGAGTTGATCCACGATGTCTCATTTAAGGGAGGTAATCCACTTTGTTGCAGCTTCAAATTCTTATTTTGGCTTGAAGTGTGGCCTATTGACTAGCTGATGCTGTGAGGCAGATTGAGAAAACCTTGATGACAGAGACACAAATATCTCACACATACAAATCTGACACAACTGAATTTTGTAAATTTAGGCCTTCCTTTGGGAAAAGTTAGTCCCGCTGTTCTTCAGTTCAGTTGAAGAGGAAAAACTGTCTGAATACACTGTCAAATGATAGGGCCATGGGATCACAGTTATGGAAAAAATACAGAGACGAAGACAATTTGTTGAAAAGAGCAAGATAGAGGCATGAGAGAATAGATCACAGTAATAGAGAGACAGACAATGGATGAGAAAAGAGGTGCAAAGAGTTGCTGAGTTAGGGGCGCGAGAGAAATTAGAGCAAGAGAAATGGCAACCAGAGACAAGAGACAGAATGAGAGAAAAGAAGACTAGAAAGGGAGACAACCCACACATGCTGGTGGTGAATCGTGATAGAGAATATGGCCACGCTCTGCCTTTCTATCTCTACTCTGAGGGGGAGGCAATATGTGTGCATTTGTCTCTGTGCATGTATATTGTGTGTGTGCAGTTGAAATCTGAATCCTGCTGCAGACTGCAGGCACAGTTCCCTTCATTTGCACATTTCAAGAGCCACCCCCTCTCTGCTCCTGTGTCCCGGGGTCGCTGGTTATTATACTGTATAAAATGCAGAGTCCCTCACAGGCGCCAGCAGGGGATACATGTTTCCATAGGAAATTGCATTGCAAACATGAAAAGGTGATGGAGAACACAATGGCATGTTTAGCCAGGTCTGAGACAGAGGGAGTTCAAATGCAGTGTGAAATACGTCAATAACGGGGGGTGGACACTATATCATCACAATCTGTGCACAAGCTGTGAATACTATCTTTGTGAAGCATCAGAGAGGTGTTAATTGTGTGTTGTTTTTGTACTGGATCTCATTATGCAGATCTGCTTAATATTTTTGACCTTCACTTATTGTGTGTATATAGTTGTGAATGTCAATTCTTTTTTCTCTTCATGTGTACATTTATTCTTAATAATAAGCTCTTACTTTAACTCAGTTGTCTGTTGAGACACCGGTTTGAGCTTTAAGTTGACTGATGCTCGGAGACTCCTTCACATTAACCCACGGCTGTCTTGGCGAGGACCGTTCCTGTGGAGAGACAAATACAGAGAACTGGTGGAGCTTAAGAGATGCTGCCTGTTTGTTGACGGTTGTTCCATCTACAAGCACCATTTCTGCTTGCTTGAAATTCCAGTACAAATACAGTCTTTTGAGTTGATACACTAACAAACCACCCACGTCTTTGACAAGGATGTTGTTCCATGTCGAGGACAAAATTGTGAGGAGGTCGGCTGTGCTGTGATCTGGTCTGAAAACAAATTGTTTATCAGAGATAAGGCCCTGGCGGAGGAGATAGCGTTGTGGTTGTTTGTGAACAGCGGATTCCATGACTTAACTTCTTGCAGCGCCTCTTTCTAAATGCTGCGCATGTGACGCCACAATTTATGCTTCTGTGTGTCGTGTGTACACACAATGAGGTCCAGTTGGTGGAGATGTTTCTTCATTTGCATGCGTTTCCTTAATTTATCAGACCATGAAACCCTAATACATGAATATACATGGCATGAGAAGAAAAGCCTGGACACTGGGTACAAAGTGTTAACAGTGATATAATACAATAGTAAAGCTATGAATAAAGGTGGTAATTGTGTAATAAAAAGTGTGCATGTAAAACACTCATCTAGTCTATTTATCTCTGCATTGATATTGTACATGACGAAACAGACGCTGTGGTCTCAATCCACTCCAGGATCAGTCAACATTCATTAATCCGTGTGAGGGCTAACAATAGCATAGTAAGGACGAGGAAATAAAAGGACAGACTGTGCCAAATTCAATACTAATACACTAACAGTTGTTAATTCATTACCACTGCTACAGAAGTTTCCTTTATCATCATCATCCGCATTACCATTATCAGAGTCCTTTCTCCTAGCAGCAGAGTAACGGCGCTCACAAGAACTCATTTACGTTCTTTGGGGAAAACAAAACTCCTTCTCAAAGGAAATTGCCACATGGAGTCTCATCAATACACAAGCCAGACTTTTTTTTAACAGTCATTAGAGTGTGACAGCTGTGTGTCTATCACTGAGTTTCTGGGTTGACATGATTTGTTGTCTGTCTGTCGTGTCGGTAATTCATTAGCTCGTACAAGAAGTGTGTGAGGCAGGCCACTACACGCGTAGCGACACAAACACGTGTATACATGGACAGCCTCAGTTACCCAAATACCAACACGGTAATGTACTCTGTCTCTGTTGATAAATATAAACAAATATGCCATTCATTATTACTGTCACTATATTGTCTACACCAGCAAAACGAAACTAGTGTTTGGGTTTGAGTAGTTTGATGTAAAAAGTTTGCAGACTACGACTTGTGCTCTATTTATTATTTTCATTCTCTTTTTGGGATGTGTGAGTTTCAATTCACATTTAATACATACGTAATATATGTAATATGTTGCTTAATTTTTTTATATGATTTATTCTCCATGTTCTGAGCTTTACAGTGTAACTTTATTTTCTGCAACTTTTTGAGAAGATTTGAACTCAAAGGCTGAGTCGTATATTATTTCCAAAGGGACATGCCTTAACATCAGGACAAAGCCTTTTTCTTCTCTCCACAGATATGTTGCCTTCCGATAGCAAAAGAAACACAGGTGTAGCTGATAACATCAAGGAAGGCTCAGTTCCATTAATTATTATGCAGAAGGACACCATAGGACCTTCCTGGTCGTTATATTTAATTTCCTACCATGGCGAAGGCATGACCCACCCTAGTCTGCCTCAGATCGGCCTACCCTGATATTCTTAACCTAAACATAACCAATCTCACTCCTCACGCCTAAAAACAACCAACCAACGGAAGCAACGAGTACTAGCTAATCATTAATGGCGGGTCAGTAGGAAAAACACTACTGTTGTAAAGGTAAAGCTCTATACCGCCAGTTATTGGACCTATAACAATCCATCGCCTTTTAGCAACTGGACGTTTTACATGGAAAGTCTTGATGTGTAAGGTAATCAGTAACTACAGCTGTTAAATAACGGTAGCACTAACGGGTGAGAGGAAAAATATGTATTTTTGATTTTGGGGTGAACTGTCCCTTTTAAAGGATCTGAAAAATGACATAAGCAATATTATATTGTTTTTCCAAGGAAAAGTACCCTCATTATCTAAACATATGTTCCAAGGCTAGATATCTAGTTATTAAGGTGCTTTCAGCACCTGCCCGCTGCCTGAAAGCATTGTAACAAAAGCCAATATAATTTGGAATGAGGTTTTTTCACTTCAGCTCTCTGTTGATATACTGTATTGCCTCAAAATAACAATGTCAACATTTAGAATGCCAGCTGAGTGTATATATACAGTACATGTGTACTCTGTATGCTCTTTATGTGAGTTTTACCTGGTGACGTGATTAATGACTGAATGAATTTAGTCCATTTAAATGATGAAGGTTTGATGTTGTGTGTGGACGCATGCGTTTGAGTGAAATTCTGATAAATGATAAATTGTGTGAGATAGAACTTCTAAATCCTTTTCCCATCCATTATTTCATTAGTGCCATGTTTATTTAATGTTTGCAGTGCTTAAGTTTATTGTAATCAACAGCTGACACCAGAGGCCTTTTTAAAGTCACACATCACAATTTAAATACAATTCAATTCAATTCAAAAAGTTATTGAAAGAAAAAGTCTGATGCTGTAAAATCCTCTGGTCTTCGAGGCATGTTTGAAGTGGGTGGTAATGTTTGGTTGGAAATGTTTGCTGAAATGAACTATCAGACTCCAGGAACATTGCATACTGAAGAAGTAGAAGTGTCTAGACACTCCAGATGTTGTTCGCAAAACCTCCCTTCTCTCTCTTTCTCTCTCGTAGTCTTTGGCTTCTTTGTTTTCCACAAAATAAAGCACAAGTATTTGTGACATGACGCATTGGCTGCATTCTGCTGTGCACACATGCTGTGTCACTCCAGAGTGCAACCCTTTTTTTTGCATATTTCGATGGGCATTGGGCAATTAATTTTGGATTAACAAAATAAGAATCAGTGGGAATCTCTTACCCTGAGGCCACTCCTAGGTTTACACTGTGTGTGTTTAAAAGTGGTTATTCTATCCAGAACCACAGTGACAACATCCACGGTTAAACACTGGAGCATGTAGCCTATGGCCTGTGACAAAGACACTCATCAATATAGGAGAAGGAAGCAAATGGTTTGGAGTGGGTGCAGTGGACCTTGAGACGATCACCACGCACAGCATCTTCTGATCCAGCCAGATCCGGCGGACCAAACCCCACCGAGGGCAGAGAGACCGCAACAGAAGGAGAGCCATGATGGGAGCTAAGCTAACCCAGCTAGGTCCTAAGGCTATTCCGCTACCCAGTCTGCTCCTGGCTTATGTCCAGTCGTAGGAAAATAAGATGGTTGAAATAAGACTCCAGCTAACCCTCTAAACGGGAGATCAGGGAACGTTGTCCCTCCATCTTCCGGATCAAGCTGTTGCACTTGACGGGCGGACCGCAGGACAGAGCGCAGGATAGAGCGCAGGACTCCGGTGAGTCAAGAGGAGGCAGAGTTTACATCAAGGACGCTTGGTGCTCAAACTAAAAAGTTCATGGACAATGTTTCAAGAATATCCAAAAAAATGTTTTTGGATGCCGGCGATATTGTTTGCCGAGAGAATTCACTATTGTTTTTGTTGCTGTCCCTCCTGAAGCAATTTCAAAAATGCACTGCTTTTTTCGTTTTGTTTTGTCTTGTTTTTGTTGTGCAGCATAAATGGATGACAACTGCATTTCATTGTGCAGAATGAAAATAAATGATCCTTTTATCCTTGAAAAAAAAGAGAGGGGTATGCAACAAAGTTCCCCGTATGGAATCGGACAAGGATCATTGTGGTTACATGGCATGCATCACACACCACCAGGGATATACTGTACATCACAATCTTTTGTTCAAAGACTTATTGATGAAATACCTTTAAAGGTTTGGATTTTTTCTTCATACAATAGTCATACTAGCCAGGTTACAATGTATAAAATGAGGGACAAAATCCACTGTCCTCGTTGTGTGCAAAAATGCATTAGCCCAAGCTAATATGAGCCTTTAGCAGTCTGTGTTACCGTAAGCGGGTATCTTCCAAAGATCGTCTTCGTATGAAATTCCTTCTTCCATGTAGGTTCGTTAATGTGACAAAACACTGTCAATAACACTACACACAACTATCGAAATGAAGATACTCGCTCTGCTTAGCACCTAACAGCAGTTAGAGAGTAGCTGGTAACAAAGGGAAGCATTTAGCAGCTAAAGAGCCAGATATTCTCTCAGGAGCTGGTAGAGACCAAAACAGAGCTAGAACACAGTGAATATTGGACCTACATCCGTTAGGTGGACAGAAACAAAAGGGGTTGATGAGAGTGGCAAGACTGAACCAAACATTTAGTCGTGGGCCACAATAACAGAACAATGAGCTGAAACAGGCTAAAAAGCTGAGGGCAACTGCAGACTTGGATAATAGTTATCAGTTACGAAAGACCACTCTCACATTACTCTTAGTCATTGGGTCTATTGGCATTAACAAATATTGATTGGTGCTGCTTTCAGGATATACTGTAGTATTCCTACCCGTGCACACCATATTATTCCTCAACATTCAAGCATGCAATTTAAAAAATTGTTGATTTTTCTTTATAATTTACAGTACAGTAATACAATGTGAAGGAATTAATGCTCACATCAATAAATGGTAATTGTTGTCTCTGAATCTGCATTTGTTAAAAGGAAGTTGCACCGTGGAGACTTTGATCAATAGCAATTACAGCTGTGGCACGTTGATTGATACTGTCGTTAATATTTAATCGGCACTGGGATACTCTTCTTTACATCCTTTATCTCTTTTATGTCTGTTCTCCAAAAGTTAAAGATGTATGCCTTCCAGGGTTATGGCTCTTCTACATCAATGGCTGTCCATTTGAGATGATTGGTTAAGAAATAAAAGTCACTACATTTACCATCGCCCTATTCTCAGTGTCAACTGCTGCAATGCCACGGGCCATAAACGTGGAAAACTCATTGCTCATCTCTTTTTCCCAGCTGCCTCAACCTCCAGTTTCTCTGGTCCATTCAGACAGTGAGGTTTAAAGTATTTGGACCCAATATAATGGCACACAGTGATGAGCGCAGGCCGTGTGCAAAAAGTAAGGAATGCCTGTGATATGATGGATGCCAGACAGTGAAGTGGTTAGTGAGATCACTTTCCAACTGGAGGGCCTGGGATTGATGCCTGCTGGCAGGCAATATATACATATCTATCAAAACGGGAAAAGAAATATAATACACCTAGAATACTTACATGCAGGTGGTTAAGTACAAAATAGCAGACACATCCACCTGATTCTGTGTCACATATTCTCTTTATCTACATCTAATTTGTGAGTATAGATTTAATAAGGAAAATCAATAAGGGGAATATAGCTATAAGTCATCAGTGAACTTTATTGAGTGTCTTCACTATATTGCAATTTCATCATATGTACAGATCAACCAGCAACTGTGTGAGGCTTTAGCCACAGTGAGTGGAATGATAATGTCAGCATGCTAACATGCTCACAATGACAGTGCTGAGGTTTAGCAGGTAATGTTTACCATTGCCATCATCTTAATTTAGCGTGCTATCTTAAAATGTGATAATTAGCCTCCCACACAGTACGTACAGCGCCGGGGGATGGAAATGTCATTAGTTCTGCAGATATTTGATATTTGAAGTATTGGACAACATTTTGACCCGATAAAGTCGTAGGGGGAATGGGTTATGTATAAGGATAACCAATTACTAATTCATTTTGTGTGGAACAGGACTGCATGTATTGTCGGGACATTTCACACTAAACGAAAAAATATCAAGCTGATGAAAAGTCATTCATCATCAGTGAAACCACAAATGTCACCAATCAGCATGCTCACTAAGAGCCGTTACAGCTGAATCAGCTACGGAAAATGCATTGTAGTCATCATCACAGTGCTGACTGCTATTTCTTAACATAACTTTGCATACACGTCTGCTTTTAGTAGCCATGTCTGTTATATTTAGTTTTTTGCAGAGAATAATTTTAAATTTTGCAGGCGGGAATAGTAGGCAACATGAAGATACCGCATACATGAGACATACTATTATTGCAGTTTGTGAAAACCAGCATAAGTTCATCAAGGTACCGTAAACACAGCAGCTCTATACCGCCAGGAGATGAGAGTTTCTTATACTGTGCTGTACTTTCATAGGTACAGCACAGGATATCATAGGATATCAAAGGTAGATCTTAAACAGTGTTTTGGAAATGAGAAGTGATCTTTGCTAAGAAAACTCTGACCACTGATCCAGCAGATGTGTAAATATTTCACATGATACAGTGATACATTTATCCTGCTGATGACACTTACATGAAAAGTCAGATCACCAAAGGTCATCAGGATTCATCCTATGGGGTCCATGAATGTCTGTACAAAATGTCATTGCAACCCATCGCATATTTGCTGACATATTTCAGTATGGACCGGCCAATCACAGAGCCCCTGCAGCTAGCATGGTCCTTGCAGAGGTGAAGTTACACCAAGCTTCACACACACTGTTGCAACAACATTGGCCCTCAGCTATACTTCTGTTGCTTCAGAGTGACGTCTGAAAAGTTTTTCCTTCGAGCTTAGGGAACTCTCTTGCAGAGTTTAAAATATTGGCTACAGGCAATATTTCATGTGTTATTTGTTGCAAGCAGGGCTGGATTGATTGTTGATGAGGAGGCAGTGGGAGACACCTGCGCCTCAATTAACTGCTCTCTTTATTATCTGTGTCCCGTCTAGATGCTGGACTGAGGCCATGTGCCAGAGATGCTACACGGTGTCAATAAGAACAGCGTTTGAAAAGACTGCTCACAAATTGGTTGTACTCCAGAAAGTAGAGCAGTAATAGGCTTTTGCCTGCAGCGTGCACTTAAAGTATCATGAAGTTAGATTTTGTTTTCTGTGTTGGTGCTAGATAACTCGGACAGAACCAGAAGTACACTAAAAGAAGGAGTTTGAAGTAGAGGACAAATGTTGTTCAAATGAAAATTACAAAAAAAAAGGTTTCTTTACTTAATGTTTATTTTCAAATAAAATAGTTTTGTTACAGTTGCAGTTCTTATCATAGTTGAACTGCTATCAAGCCTCTTCTCTTCCTCACTCTGTCCTTGCTTATCTCTAGGTCCACTGGGAACTTGAGTTCTTGACTCAATAACGTGCTCCTGCTACAGTGCAGCTGTTCATTTCATCACATGTTGCATGTCTACAAGAAGGTTTGATATTTAACAAGTAATGGCTATAATGTGGACAGGCAGCGCACACTTTTTTTTTACCTTAAGCACCTCACATCATCTCTCTTTTTTTCAGCTTTCACTGATGGTAAAGAGGATGCCTCTTTCCTGGGAAAAAAAAGAGCCTTTTGATTTATTTTCTGTTAGTTTCTGTAGACATTATTGAGTGTTGTGTAGGTGCAACAGTACATTATGACCACAGGTGGACTGGCCAAGTCGTGCTTAAAATACGTTTTCCACTGGGTCGGTCAATGTGTGGGCTGGAGGCAAGTCCAACAACACTCACACAGAATGAGTTCCACACTTATTAGTAGTTCTGCACTAGACTGGTTGGTTTGATTCATTCCAGTGTGTGTGAAGGGACATAACGTCATCACATTTCAATCTTTCCTCCTAACTGTACCTGGGTAGGCTACATTCACATGGGGGAGCCTGTCTGCGTGACTGCAAATCACACAAGTCTACCTAACTTCAACTTAGTTTATTTAAAGTGCACATCACCAACATGTGTTTCAGGCCCCACTCGACTTCTGTTTAGCGCTGAGATGCTTTATCTCAGCAAGGAACTTGAGTTAAATTACTACGATTGACAAGAATGATGGGCAAATTCTTGTCCGTGGATCAACCAGAATTATCAATAATTTACTAGATTTACTAGTATTTACTAAAGATAATAAAACATCAGCAAACTAAAGGTAAAAGTAAAACTAGGTGCTTTGTGTGAGCGTGCAGCAGCAACATTTCTAGTAAGCCATTGGCACACTGTCTGAGCCTCATGGGAGCTATGAATGTTGTTTCTATCCTTCATGTTCTTTTAATATACAAAACCTTTTTCTGCTGTTACTCGTAAACTGTTGTGTCTTGTTCTGCGAAACAAAAAGAAAAGAGCCCTGCGCACTACTGAGCTACTGAAACAAACGTGTTGGAGTGATTGTGGATTCACAGGAAAACTCAAACTTTTCAGACAAAGCTTTTATACATACAAGCCCGCAAATGTGAAAAAAGTGAAAGAAAAAAATCTAAAGAAAAAGTTTGTTTTGTGGGGGTAGATTTGTGCGCTTGATTCATTCAGTATCCAGTTGAGGTTAAGAAGCTGAACAAAAGTCAGAGAAGTGTGAAGTGGAAAAGCCCCCTCTTTGATGCTCAGACTATATACAGTACTGGGCCGTCACGGAAGGTTTCTTTGTATAGATGAGAGTCCGTCAGGGCTTCTCTCACAGACAGAAACAGATATCTATAATTCTACAACCTCTAGCTGTGCTCTTTGGCTTGAAACAGCAGCCTGAATGCTTTGAGTAAATTCAGTTTTTGTTTAGAAGTTAATGAGCTATAGCACAAATCTGAGTAGGTGGAGTGTGATGAAATTGGAAACTTCTCGCTTTTTGAAGGGAGATGCGAGATGACTTTGTACGATGTGTCACCACACGGTTTTCACTAGTGCATCAATCAGATCGTTGATCAAGGAAGACACAAGCTGTGGCCCAACGTCTGAAATACTGTAGGAAGGTGTATCTTCGTATCTAAATCTATATTGGCAGATGAAATCTGACGCGAGAGGATCCTCAAGTTACAACATTCAAAATCAAGATATGCATAAAGTATATACAGTATGTAATCGATTTATATTATTATTTATAGTTTTGTGCTTCACATTTTACAGTATGTGGCATTGGCAGAGCAGCTTTTGCTTCATAGATGAACAAGGTCATTTTTCTCATTAGGACATACAGTAGATACTTCTGCAACCCTCTGTGGCGCTTTGAGGTCTGACATCTTTATTTATTGACAACTTTAGCATTTGAGCACAAGTTAATTAAATATGAATATGAGCAGCTTCGTTTAATACAAGATTACTGACAAATCCAGAAACATATCGAACAAACAGGGAAAAAGTACAATCATATTCAGTGCTTGATTCTAGTGTAAGATATAGCGTAGGGTGGGAAAACTAAAATGAACACCAGCCAACAATAAGTTACTTTAGCGGTGTGTTAAAATACACTTTGGTCTTTGTTTCTAATCTGCCACAGGCATTTGCAGGGCTGTGCTCTGAACACGCACAGTATTTTGATGCAAGGCGGTAAAATGATGCTGCATTTTGTTCAAAAAGAAGCTTGACATGCTGCCTTCACTGGACATTTGTGGAAATACGGGCCACCTGGAAAGGACAAGATAAGTGAAGCTGCATGTCCGTCTGCTCATTTCTGCTGCTATTTTGATGACAGGCAACCGATATACCATCCACCCAAAGCATGACCAAACCTAGTTGTCATACAGTTCATTTTATTATCCTGGCTACATTTTTATATTTTGTGGGGTATTTTTCTTATTGTCTTAGATTGGAATATTAACCTCTGATCGTGCACAATTGGGTTCATACCACGGTAGTAAACCAGATTATTTCAGCCGACGTGTGACTTGCTAGAGACACTGAATGCAGCTCGGTGAAATTCACTGAGCTGTGATGTTACGAACCCACGACACAACGGCGTTTGGTTTCCCGACGACGCTGGGACTTCCACAACGTGAACAAAGCAGCGATGGTGGTTATTTTGGCCATAGTTGATGAAACATTGCTGGTCTCTAAGTGAAGTGAGCCAGTGAAGCAAATGTAGTAAACGCAAATGATGCCACGGTCAAACTGCCGCGAGTAATACGAGGCAAAAATGAGCTTCGCTTCATAGCGTTTTATAGTCAAGGCACCATGGATCACCTGAAAGAGCGCCTCCACTAACACCAGAACAACCTCTGAGCACGACACTCACAACGGCTTCAAACTAACTTGGTTTATTTTCTCCTTCATGATGATGATTTGGATTGTAGATAGAGTTAATTGACAAACTGCTGTTGCAATTTTAGCACAAACCTGTCATTTGGAAGCGATTTCCTGAAAATTGTAACTCCTTTATTTACCTTTTCAATTACCATCTAATATTAATCTTACTTACTCATCTTAAATACAGACTTTACAGTGTTTATATGCAGATCCAAAGTTAAGGATTGTAAAAACTTACTTCCAAACACAATTTAACTACTCATGTGCGATTAGCATATTTTCAAATCATTCAAATCTCAGTATAATCATAAGTCCTATTTCCCATCTTCACTCAGAGGCAGGGTTAAACACAGAATAGCCAGAAGGTTTCCAGTGTCTTGCTGAAGGACACTTGAGCAAATGCTTCATTCTGCTGAAATTGGATGACATTGCCAAGGTTGTACATTTAGAATGCAGCTGAAAGCGTCACACATTGACAGCATATTTTGACAAACTGGGTGGTTGCTGCCCTACAAGTGGACAGCAGTGAAATTGAGAGCAGTGCACACACACACACACAGCCTCTCTATCACACACACTTTCTGAAAAACATGTTCTTGAATTAAGTTGAATTCCAATTGGTTGGCGCTTGCTACCTGTGGCTTACTTAATCCTCAAAGTCCCTTTGAATCAAACCACTCAATGTCACTGCTGGCAGGTGAGTAACACACACATACATACGCTGAGAGAACCATCATTGATTTCAGGGTTCAGACCAAACAGAAAAGGTGCATTTTGAAATCTAGGCAGGGTTCATTAGCTGTGAAGGTCAGCGAAAGGTCTTTTCTATCATTCTCTCTACTGCACACTGCTGAGATGTCCCCTTCCTCACATTACTCACTTGAAGTCACTTTGAAAGAAAGGATGGAGGACGCTGATTGACAGACGGATACATATTGCTCCTGTCGTGTGGAAACTTTAGAAATCCATCTTAAGTGTTTTGCATCTTTTTCTTAAAATGAAAGATTGCACCGTCTGTTCTTTGGCTTTGAAAGCTACGCTGGATAAACTCCAAGCTACATGCTAATCAAGCTAAAACAGCGAGAGGGCTCAGAGCCTCCGTCCTAAGGAAGCCGCTGGTCTGCAGTATCACGAGGTTCGATGTTTCGGCGGTCGCCAGTGTTCTCATTACGCTATTGCTCATGGTGCTGAGAGCAGTCTGCAGAGTATTATGAATAATACCGCTCACTTCCCACCCGTGTCATGACACAGAAGCACCTTCGTCAACAAACTGATACCACCAAGCGTGGCCGATTCTCAAGGGAATGAAAATATAATATTTGATAACAACTGAAATGCTTTTACAATATTTGAATGTAGCTTTATTCAGCAGAGCCACTCTGTTATTTTACGATATATACTAAGCAACTTGGGCAAAACAAATCCCTTTCATTATAAATAATGTTCTTCCTTATCTTGTCTTTTGTTTTTTTTGCTTAAGGAGTTTACATTTTCACCCAACAAGAGAACTTCTCCTCCTCTCAACTGTTTTTCTGTCATTTGTCTTTCTCTTTCTGTCATCCTAACTGACAACATGCTACACATATTTGATTTTTCATACAGCAGATATAATATAATTGCCATGACATGATAATTTCTGACTTGGGTTGTTGGATTGTGTTGAGTGACTACATAATAATCAGAAGAAAAGTAGATTTTCTGGCACTATTTTAAGCTTTTTATCTGAGGTTGAATTGCCTATGAAATTCTTACAAAAGGTGAACATAGAGGGTATACAGAATGAATAAATGTTCCAGCAATAAAGTGTTCATGTGACTGATGCCAGTCGCACCTTAATAGATGTCTTGACTGTGTTGGACGCCATGAGCTTCACAGGAAAGATATCCATTTCTCTCTTCCTTCTGATTCCTCATCTTTCCCTCCTGCATTCTTTTAACATGGATATTTTTCATGACTTGATTGCTCCTTTCCTGCAGTGATGCTACGCTCTGTTGCTCACTGAAACAGATATCAGGGAATTGGCTTAACATAGAGCATAGAGTGGGGAATTATGGAAGAATAGAACAAAATTAAAGATGACCAGCTGTGTTATTGGAGCATGGAGACGCACCGAAACGTGAGCTGTGAGCGGTTGGCCCTTTTTGTTGTTTGTTTTGTTTGATTGTCAACAGTTGTAATTAACCATATGCTAATTGTGATTCATAATTAAGCGACTGAGCCAAGTCTTTATTAATTCACGAGATAACTGGCAAAAATTCATGGGTGTCAGTAGGGAGATGAGACAGTTTTCTCAGTAATTGAAAATATGATTCGAGAGAGATGACACTAAAGTTCAAATCTATGTCGCTTCAGTACATACAGTTTTTCTTTGTTTTTCGAGTATAAGTACCATGCACCTTTTAGAGAAAGAGTACTGACATTCATTGGAAGCAAAGCAATTTATGCTTCATTATCTTTTCTAAATCTTTAGCTGTAGGCTACATTTATCCAATGAGTTTAGAGTGTTTTACTTAATTACTATGATAAATGTTGTCATGACTCCAGCCAGCCCCAACTCATGTACATTTTTTCTGTTCTGCTCCTACTGGCATTTCCTTAACTCTCCTGTCGTTTCCTGTTGTTTCCCGCTCTGCAGTAACCCTTTTCCCTCCATTTCACCTCCTCACCCTCATCAGTACTGGTTCAGTGTCATTTGTTCCAGCTCCCTGGTTACCAAAGTAAACTACAGAAAACTGTGCCAATACTCAAGAGATTTTGGACCAGGTTGTTCGCACCATCTCAATCGCTAGCAGTTAGCCTGGTATAGAAAAGGCTAGTAAGCAGGAGATGTTGGACTCAGAGTGGAAGGCTGTGGCTATTTCCTGGAGACAGTACCGACCTTTTACATGCTGAACTCAAAAGAGAATCAGTAGAAAAGGTTTGCTTGCAGTTTTTTTTCCCCAGCACTGATGTAGAGCACTACAACCAGAAAACTAGGCACAATAGTTATTACCACATACTGCATAGCACCCATGCGTAAAAGGTGATTAACAATATAATATCTGCAAAATCCTCGACTAATGTGCCTGTCAAGACTGAAAATGACTGAAACTCGCTGGTATTTTGCAAAAACAGGTGTTCCTCGCCTGTAGGTTTTTATTTTTTTATTCTGCGTGTTTGGGTGCACTCAGGCTCTGGATGTGATTTCATCGATGGCCTGGGGGACTGTGCGTGGATGAAGGGCTGGCAGGGTAACATACACTCAGCTCCTGCACTTCACTCTGGAGGAGCGGGGTTGGCTCGGCTGACATAGTCATTTTCTCCATGAGCTGCTTCAGCCACAGCAAACAGACAAAACGTTAGTCATGGCAGTGTACCACAGCACTGATTAATCTGGCAAAGATGGAAAACAACACTCACTGGCAAGCGTCATTTCGTTCTGCCAATAGAGTTTGGCTAAATAGTTTGATACTCCGACGGAGGTCTTGCCAGAAATACTTTCCAAAATAAGAAAAGTTTGCTGTTAATTTATACAATACACAAAGTTGCCCCTGAAGAAGAAGGTAGGCTGTTTGGAGACGCTGGCTGTTTGCATGCTTGTTGTACAGATGGACGGACAAACAAAACAAACAAAATGACGATTTATCATCAGGATCTACCTTTAATCATCCTTAAATTCTACCATAAATGTACGTTTCCAATATTGAACAGAGTCGATTCAGGTGCAATCAACTCATACACACATTTGTATAAAATGTTGGATTCATTTGTGGTGACTTGTGCACTTAATCGATTGACGGCCAATAGAAACAAAAAACTCTGGGCATATTTCATCAGAAAATATAATGCACTTACACAGTAATGTGTGCCTTAAATACATAGATGTACTGTGAAATCAGCTGTGGCAGCAGAGCTCTTCAGGGTCTGTGTTAGTGAGTCAGACAGCTGCTACTGCACAGTTGTAATGTGCACACAACCATAGCTTGTTATGAAGGAGATACAGTGGTATAAGGAGAATCATTCAATGCATTCTAATAAGGACGCACCCTTGGTCTTTGCAATTAATTTGCCCTGATTAAAATGCATTGAATGCTTCTCCTTATACCACTGTACCTCCTTCATAACATGCTATGGTTGCGTGCACACAGTGATCACAGTGACAAATGTAGTTAAAAATATTTCTGGATGTGGCTTCTTAACCTCTCCTGTCACATTTCTTTCATTTTAACTGGATTTTATGCAGTCTTAGTGTGCACATAAAATAAAAAGGTACATCTACATATCCATCCACGCTCACACTCAGCACATACGTGTAACCGCACAGGATAGTCTGAACCTATCACGTACATACGTCTTATGTTGTTCGCTCTATCCTCTGTTGTGACAACGCTGTCTAATCATCCGCTTTCTTATGATCTGTTTTGTTCACTTGCGTTTTGGTATGTTTCACTTATAAGAAAGAAAAAAAGAAAGTGCTAATTGACTTAACTTCATACCTGCCCGAGTCTTCATCTAAATGACAAAATGTCAGATCAACATTTATATTACATCACATTAGCTAACACTTCTGATTGTTTCCGCTCATGTTTTGTAAGTTGATATGTGTTGTCGCAGTTGGTTATCATGACAACTGATACCCCTGGGAAAAATGCTGTTTTACTAAGCACTGTATTTATTACGGTAACGCCTGACGCTACTCCCTCATATTGACATTATCTCTTCCAACCTTCCCGTGTCACTCACAGCATCCAGTCGGTTGCAAACTTCACATCTTTACATGGGAGATGGAGATAGATTTGGACTTGCTCATTTTTATTTGCTCCTTGTACAGCTGTCTTATTCATTGATATCCATGGAGGTACTCAAAATGATTTTAAACAAACTAAAAAAAAGAGAGTTGTCTGTATTAAAAGTCAAAGAGGACCAGAACACCAATGTCGGTGATTGTTTTCCCAAGGCTGTCACTCATGAAGGCAGGAGCTCAAATTAAGGCACGCTTGTATAGCCTGTTGTCTAAATACAAACGAAAATAATCCCAAAAATGGCAGGGTGGCAGTGTGTACTCCTGTCCAAAATAAGAATAAGGGTTAGATAGTCTCAGAACAGAGTAGTTATGTGAGAAACCAATAACAACTAATGAGCCAATCATCATTAAAAGATGAAAACCTGGTCCTTAGCAACTCTCTCACTTCTCTTCCCATGAAGCCGGTGCTGCCGTGGTTACACAACTGTGACTTCATTATTAAAGCAGAAGGTTCAGTGTGATAATGGATCATGCCTCCCCCATACCTCAATTAACAAGCACACCATGAATAGTTGGCTCCAATATAAGGTTCAATTCCTTCCTCGTATTACAAATTCAATCACTTTTATATTAAACTCATTTTGAAGAGCAATATCAAAACCATTAATATTATTAGGCAACATTTGATTGTGTTTGGCTCTCACACCTGCAGTAACTCACTTATATAATCAGCAGCATGTCAAATACCATTTCCACTATCTAGTTGAGTTTGAGCATGATTTTCTAAACATGCCAATGGCCTCACATGAAATAGCCTACAGTATAGCCATTTTCTCACATGAACTCCAAAGAATCAGGTCCTGACTTTATTTAGAGTTTTCCTTTCACACATGTAGCACACCACAGGAGATCCTCCATGTCAGAAGTGTTCAATCTTTCTGGAAATACTCCGTTTGGTTTAGGCAGAGCGAGCAGTCACGTAGCCGGTTCGTTATTTGGTCATAAACAACCGAGTCTCATGCAGTTTCTTGAATTTGTCTGACGATTTCGGCCCTTACCAAAAGAAGTCTCCCCAGTTAGACATTATCGTGCAAATAACTCTTCACCCTCGGATGTTTGTATTCTTCGGGTTTTGAAAATGCGCCATGATAGAAATGACATCAACACGGCCACTCGCTCGCTGTAAATTCAATGAATTTCAATAAATTCAATTCAATTTACGCATGGGCTCAATCAGACTTATATCGAATTACACAGACTTTGTATGCAGTGTATGTGTTGTGGTTAAAACTGTACCAAATAAAGGAATATTTTACCATTTTGAGAAACTTTCCCCCGTAACTGAGCTACTTTGCAGGTAAACATGGTTTTGGCAGCTTGTGATAATGTGGGCCACTTTTTGTACCATTTGTAATGGAAAATCATCCAATTTATGGCCATATAGAGAATATCTTTTGTTTGTTAAAGAATAAAACACACTAAACACAGGCTGATATCTACATGTTCCTTAAATAAAGCTGTATATATATATATATATAAGGTTTGTTATTGCTTCTCTTTGGGGTTTCTTTGAAATACATTGTGTCAACTCCACAGACATCCTGCATATAAATATATTCTGTGTGCGTAGTCAGTCCTCTGAATTACATTACAGTCACTCCAAATCAGATGATTAAAACATGTTCTTCCTGTCTGCAGATTGCTGCCGTATGCAGAAGGTCGCCTCCCAAGTATCTGTGTGACCAATTTCCATTTCAGTTTTTTGAGGAATTGGACATCCTCCCTATCTATCATCCCTGAAAATGTCCCTCCGCTTGTACTTCTCGGTGACTTCAACATCCAGTCAGAGAAGTCAACTGACTCACTACTTATGCTAACCTCCTTTGCTCTCTCACTGTCTCCATCCCCAATTACTCACAAAGCTGGCAATCACCTCAATCTCATATTCGCCAGAAACTGCTCTTGCCTTTAACCTCTCTGTAACCCCACTTCACATCTCTGATCACTTTTTCAATTTTTCTCCCCCTCTCCCAATCTGACAAACGTATCTCCTCTAACATTGTACCTGTCCGCCGTACCCTTCGCTCCCTCTCCCCCTGCTCTCTTGCCTCAGCTGTCCTCTCAGCCCATCCTTTATCTGACTCTTTCTCACGCTTGCCAACTGCCACAGACACTGTACTCTCTACTTCCCTACTATCTGGACTCTCTCTGTCCTCTCACTTTGGCCAGTCTCCTCCAGCTTCCTGGTTGGATGACTCAATGCGTGCTGACAGAATCATCCTACGAGCAGCTCAAAGGAATGGTTGAAAATCAAAAGACCCTGACGATCTCCTTACCGATCGATCTCTTTCTCTTCCACTGTTTCTGTAGCAAACAGCGCTTTCTTTCTAAAATTCAATCCTCCTTCTCCAACCCTAAAACAACTCTTCTCCATCTTCTCCACCCTCCTCGATCCCCCCAGTCCCCCCACCTCCTTCCTACCTTGTACCAAGCCACAGTGTCAACTACTTTCTGTAAGAGATAGATGTCATGCGCTCTTCATTTATCAACTGACCAACTGACATCACCTGTTCATCATCCACTTCACTTCCCCCGACTACAACTTCTTTCTCCCCGCTCTCTCCGAATGAAGTTCTAACCCTCGTTACCTCCTTCCGCCCCACCACCTGCCCTCTGGACCCTATCCCCTCTCACTTCACACTGCTAGAGCAGCCTCCCTCGCCTCTCTTGTCATCCTTCCAGACCTTTCTGCTGCATTCGACAAAGTGAACCAATGGCCAATGATAACATTTTAAAATTTAATAAAAAAATAAAATAAAAATTTAATCACATTTTCTCATTTCTGTATGTAACACTTAACTTGGTTTGGCTTATTTGAAGTTAATGGCTTGGTATATTTGAGGCTAATGTACTGCACTTAAAATGGTTTGGCATATTTGAAGCAAATGTATTTGCAAGATTCTTGCTGTTCGGAGTTTCTATCCTCATGGTTGTTTGCACCTATTGGAAGTCGCTTTGGACAAAAGCGTCAGCTAAAGTAAATGTAATGTAATTTTATGTCTTGCTGTGACACAAACGGGAATTACTGTGACCTCCCACATTGATTGGCTGGGACATCATTTCCAGGAGTTCCATAATTAGGATTGAAGTTAATCCCTCTCGTCCCCGCTGAATTTTTCTTGGCAAGAGCTGACCTCTGTCAAAGATAAGGCGCACACCTTCCTTGTCTCGCTCTCGTCTCTCCGTTCACACGCACACTTCTGAGCCGAGCTGATAAACCTTTCTTTTGAGAAGGCTTTTTGTTAGAACGTCGCCCTCCATTTCTTACTGGCTGGTTGTCTCTTAGTCAATCAGCAGCTAATTAAGAATACCTCATGCTGGTTCTTTCCGCTCTCTGCCACCCTCCCTGTCCTTTCTCTGCGTGGATATCTTGTCTGAACGTTCTTGTTAACTTGTAGCTGTTGACAACGCTGACAGGAAGGTCATAATACATTGAACCTGTAGGTCGTAAAATCTGGGTACAAGATAAAAAATGCTTGCTGTCCAACATTTATATGAGGCGTGAACCTGAGATGTTTGAGAAATGCTTGTTCACTTGTGTTTAGTCTTTCTGCCCACACAGTTTTTTTCTGTAGGGGGACTTTAATTCCCTGACCTGCCTGAGTGCACTAAAATGTCTTTGTTGGCAATTTTCCTGCTATAATGTTAGTCGGTTTATCAACGAACAATTATGTATGTTAGGTTTTGATTATGCCTCTTGAGAGGGGACATTTGATTTATATCTTTTGTCAAGTACAATTCACTACCAATTAGCTCCAAATGAGGGGAGATTGATGGCACCTGGGTTAAAGTGGCCGTAATTCAAGAGATCCTGGGTGAATTGGAGGATTTTGAATCCTCTTTTTATCATCACACGTGTACACAGCACAGCACTCACAGTACATTTTTGATTCTGCGTCCGGTGCCCTGCTCAACCATTGGATGGCCACGGACAAGGTATAAAAGGTTTGGAAGACAGCAAATTGGTTGGCCTGTGTTTTTCACTCTCTAGGAAAATAGGTCAGTGTTTTGTGTACCAGAAGGTTTACAGGTTTAATTGTCTGTAGACGACCCTAAGCCAAAATCTGTTTATCTGGTAAATTAACGACTGCATGCTGGTCCATTCTTTCCACTCAGACTACCAATCATCCTCAAAGTACAACACTAACACAACCCAATGTAAAAATGTTGAAAAAATAAAATACCAAAAAAACAATGTATGTGCTTGGATTTCAAACAAACAACAAGGGAAAATCTGAATGTGAAAAACTATAGTTAAATATTTATTGCTGAATTTGTTTTGAGCTCTTTGAAAATGCTATGAAAAAGAGCACCGGCTCACTCAATAAGCAGGCTTCTGGCCAGAGACCTTCTTCAAGGCAACAACAGGTAGCATGTACAAAGGTTAGAGGAACATCAGCCTTAATGCACCTGTGTCAAAGAGTTAAACCTGTGTGGCTGTCATGTTTTCAGCATTACAAATGAAATCCCTTTCACATTCACTGTATTGGCGGAGGCATAAACCTCAGAGGCAGATATCTCAAAATCGAATCAAATAAACAATATTTGCTACATGCCACTAAGTCAGAAATTGTCCGAAAATATCTTTTACTTTTATTATTATTAGTATTGGTAACTAACCCTTTTGAGTCACTTTGCAAGTGCTTGTCTTCAACGTGTTTTTTTATATTCCGTCTAATATATTAAAAATACATGTTCAAAATAGAGGAGTGAGTAATATTGTATTAAGAAACATAAGTTTTAGTATCACAAATTGAAACGCATTTCACACATTACACGTATTCACACATGAAATCCCCCCCCCACCTGAAGTGTTTTCACATTCCATTAAAACAGCACTACAGCAGATGGGCCATAACACAGTAAAAAAAAAAAAGTCTAATTTCTTGATCAGAAAACGTCAAATCTGCAAACATTTGCTATGCTGTCTGACACTGATGGAAAAGTTGGCTTAGCGAGTGAGGAACTAATGCTGCTAACGTGAGAAATCAACAACTTGTGTGTATGTTTAGTAAATGCTGTTTGTGTGAAACTTCATTCCAACTTTGACTCTTTTTGAAATGTGTCGAGTTTCTAGCCTTTTTTTTTTAACAAGCTGGCAGACAGTTTGATCTATGCCCTGCAGCTCCTTCTTAGGTTGATTTAACAGATGGGATGTGTCACTCAAAAAAACAAACTTCAACGGTAAATCATTCAGCATGAGCGACAGAACTGTGTCTGTTTTTTTTATGCTCATATTAAAATGTGTAGTTATTCAACAGGCGGCAACCAGCTTCATCCCTGTCTTGTTATTCCTTGTTAAGGTAATTCAAATGATGGATTATATCACTCCAAAAACAAACCTCAGACATAAGCACATCAGTCTGCATGAGCGACAGATATGTGTCCGCTTTTTCCAACTCAGTTATGAAGGAAACAAACCAAAACTTGCTTCCTGGCTTTTAGCTGTCTGTTCATTCTCCATTATCTATTTGTGATTCTTTTTTTAAATACAAAGTATCGTTTTTGGTTTTTGAAGATAGCTGCTCGTGGCCCAACAGCATGTGGTTGTTTCCTCGCACAGCACAGTTAATTTCTCAGCTGTACACAAATGATAGCTTCTCGAAGGGTGGCAGAAGGCTGCAAAAATCGACAAATCCAACAAATATGAATATGAAAGGGAAAGAGTTGAAGTCGCACGTTGAAGAGCCCAGGAATACATACCATTGTTTTTGAGATGATATGAAAGCAACTTACAATTAGTTAAACATAGAAGGCACGGCGTGTCACATTCGCCTGTAATAAACCTTTATTCTGTAGTCAGTAATTAATACTTACACTTCACAGGATTAGGAATAAGGTGATCCTTAAATACAAGTTTGTGTCCTGTGTTGCTGCATGAATTGTCTCACATAGCTCCGTTTCTAGGCCTGGTGAGATGGGGTGGTGTGATGTCATTCAATTATATAAATACACTTTCACTCTAGTATTATATTAAATAATACATAGTTACATGTGCATGTGTGCTCTTGCTCTTTTCTTTTTATTTTAATTAAATTTTAGCCTTTATTTGCTCTTCTCATCTATGTCTTAGGCACAACATGGCCAGGATGATACCCCATACTTTTTTATGCATGCGTATTCTCTGTCCGTGTGTGTGTGTGTTTGTGTGTGCAGGTGTGTGTGTATGTGATGTACAGCAGCATTAACCAGCGTGTCAGATGTTGCTCCCAGCTGAGTGAGGATTTAGAGACAGCTTAATGAACATTGTAATTTCACTCCCTGCTCTGTCAGCACTGCACTCCATTTATTTTTACTGTCAGAATGATGGTGCGGCTACACAGTACTTTTAATCCTAGTTTTTATGAGTGCAGAAATCCCTCGTATCCCTGGCTTAATATGCAAAAGCTTCGATTTTCCTATATGTATTCTCTGAATAATGGATAGTTCACCCTCTATAAAGGGACATACAAGAGAGCTGTGCCTGCAGGGCCCCTCTGTGGAGTTGCTTCTGGTGCATGTTCCGCTGTCAGGACAGGAAACACCAAACAGTTTTTCTTTTAATCATTCTCCGTTGTTTCCGCCACACTGCACTTGCGACAATGGTAGGTGATTGATTGGCATCATCCAAAGAAGTCTGAATGCATGTATCTTGAATATGTTCGGCATTAAAATAAAAAATGGCTGCTTGTGTTCGGCTTTATTAAATCTTTTTATAAAGAGTTTAGCAAAGGGCATAGGTCTGCAGATGTTGACTCGGATGCTCAGGTCGGTTATATTTCAGTAGTTTTAACTCGGTGGAAGGACCCGTTTGTTTCATTCACCAGCCCAAAAACGTTTCCAAAAAAAAGAAAAATGGTTTTATCCCCACATTCAACACACTTCTCAAAAACGGATCCGTTTTGTGACACTGCTTCCGAGTAAACGTTAGCTAGCTGATATTGTCAAATCATGTTTTTATGTGAAGTAAAAATAAATAGTATTCAAACTATTCAATTTCTATATAATCCAACCATTTGGTGTTTGAGAAAAGCTGGTTAAGAGAATATTATAGATCCAAAATTAAACTGACTGATGGTGGGACTAGTGAAGTCGCAATTACAAATCCATCTGCTACTTCAGCACCATGGACAGCGCCATGGATTTATCAATACACAACACAGTTAGGCTACATATATTTCAGAGCCAGGGTCAGGGCCATAGATTTCTAACTTGCACAAACCTCAGTCAGATAATGGATCAATGAGACAGGCAGACTAGACTAACATCATTTACTAAACAACCCCTCTGCTCCGACAGTCTCTCTACCACTACGGGATGGAGAAGGCGAATGGCAGGTTAACAAAGGGAATGCATTTTGTAATTTCGCTAACAAAAAGGATGGCACCAGCATTTACTTTCAGCCAAGGTGGCGCTCAGTGCATTGGAGATGGGGGAAGAGGAACTGGGAGAGGCTGCACAGCTGTATGGTAAGCTTTGAATTGAGGAAAGACGTGAGGGTGTGGTTGAGCAATAGAGAGAATCAACCCTTCAAGTTTGTATTTGACAACATTGAAGAAATGTGGAAGTTTTGTGAAGATATTCCACATAGCCAATGGTCTTTGACGTACTGAATGCTGAATGCACAACAAGTAAGGACTTTGAAATACAAGCAGTAGCACACTATTATTGATGTGATATGCTGTGTATTAAGGGCAACAGAACTTCTGATCATTCCGTCAGTTTTTGTGGTTTTCGCTTTGTTTTGTTTTTTAATGAAGCACTTAATAATTCCCCTTGATTATATCATGAAGGACACAGAGCTAAGTTAGTGTATTTTAAAATGAGCCTTTTATTGACCCCCACCCACACTTAGGTGTTAATATAAATATATGCAAATATAAAAAATAATGGTGACTAGGAATAGAAATAAATATACCCAAGGGAAGCTAAAATAAAAAAATAAAAAAATCAAGCAATATGCATAAACTTAAGCCAGTAGTGCAGTAAGGTTTAAAAGATAAATGATCTATCATCTATCTTTAAAGTAAAGCAGCAGCAGTATGGTAGACTATATGTAGGAATTTTGGTGGAACCATCTACAATAATAGCACAAAACAGAATAGTATATAAATATTAAGATGTTGAGTCTTACGACATAAATAAGAGGCCAATTGTTTTAAGAAAATAAATATGGTTTAAACCAGGCCTAACTATTACTGACCTCCATGTGTGCCGACATTGATTGCATGGATAAAATATTTATTGGCCTATATCACTTCTAAAGATCTTCAGGTTTACAGACAGCAGGTCTTGTGTCATAACAAAAACCCAAACAGTTAAATTCAATATACTGTATATTAAATTCAGCGTATTGCAGTCAAAGGCTGCAGTATATACTGTATATAGTCTTCAAAGGGAAATTATGTCTGTGAGTTTGTTGAGCAAGAAAGAGGCTCATCTTTAAGATTTATGTTTTTCCGGGAACTGATTTCGCTTGGCTCCACGGACGTAGTTTATGTCCAATTTTGACGTAATAAATCAATAAAGTACATGTAAGTAAGATAGTCGAACTAGAAGGGCTATTAAAGAGCACAGACCTCCGGCAAGGCCGTTTTCATAAAGTGAAAAATAGTGCGCGTATCTGCCTCGTGATTCCTTTCTGCTCCAAAAATCCATCAACTTTCATGACAATCGGCCCAGTAGTTTTCCATAATCCTGCTCACCAAGAAACCAGGCCGAAAACAGAATTATTGAATCAACGTACAGTATGTTGCTACACTGGCATAGATACCCACGTTACATGCTACACAGACATACATCGAAGGAATTAGTCATTTTCACATTAAAATGTGCACAGATTAATTAAATAAATAGAAATCACCTACAAAACTGCTTCCACCATAAGTGTCTACACCCTGTTCCCTGTTCTGACAGTGGCCCTAAGAGTAGATACAGAGAAGCTCTGCAGGACAAATGTTACCCAGAGAGTCCAGTAAGTTCACAACAAGTTCATAGGCTTTTAAAATAGTCTGATTATGTAGTCAAGGCATACTATGCTCATTACAGGATAATATTGTTGGCATGGAAACAATAAATACCACCGTCCACGTTGTTAAAATGCACAGTGTTGTTGTGTTGGTTGTTGTGTACCTTTGTGCACAAAGAGAAATTAAATAGAACGACTGATCCTTCTGCAACAAAACAGGGTTAATTTGTCAGGAGGAAATCGTGACATTGACAATGATGGTAATCAGTGATAAGAATGTCTGATGCTGCGTCTTCTCAGATAACGTGAGTGGCACAGGTTCCACTTCTTTCTTTTTTCCTCGCAAAATACTAATTAAGCTGAGACGGTAGGTTCAGAAACCTTAGATTTAGTAAAGAAAAACAGTATTTAATTTACATAATGAATATAGTGAAAGTCTGAATTAACTCGACATGTTTGACAACGCAAACACCAAGTTTCAAGTTTTTTTTCTTCTTGTCAAAAAATCCATCAGTGGTAGTTTTTTAAAATTAAAGGAACAGGTTGAAATTTTGAGAAATAAGGTAGTTAGATGAGAAGATCGCTCCGACTCTGATAATTTATTTTAAATAATGAGGCTAAAGCTAGTAGATCGTTAGCTATTATGACTTTCTGGAGTCTTTTTTAATCACCACGAGGTAGTCACCAAGTCACTGCACACAGCCAAGAAGGCAGCAGGACTCACCAGAGAGCGAGGTGGCGTTACGCAGAGACGTACACTGTGTTTACCTTCATTAAATGGCCTGAAACAACTTCAGAAGGTGCGCTGACACAGTCCCACCACCTTGCGCTTGACATCATGATTCAAATTTCAGCTGACGGTGCAAAATATCAAACTGAGAACGGATGGAAAGAATGGATTGCTGTCATTTGCGCTTCATTTGCACCCGCTATCTGCCCCGTCTCAAGGTACCATTCACTAATGTCTGTCAGTTTAGAGTTTGTTGTGTAAGAAAAAGTCCATTCTTGACCTTAAGGAATAAAAGGTACAATAAAATAGGCTCAGGTTTTCCAAGCTTTCAATCTGTAAAGTGTCCTTTGAGCTCGGATTATTTTACTATCTATTAATAGCAGTAAAATAGTTAGCTTGTCTAGTAACCTTTCACCATCAACAAATATGAGTCAGGCTGATGAAAAAAAAAAGCAGCTACGCTTTGACTCCTTCCCGGGTAGATAACCTACTAACTGTGGCCAATATCTAACCAATCAAATCATTTCTGCCTGCAGTGAAACGTTCTAGATTGTTGTCTCCTTAATAAATGATAAGAAGATGTCTGCGAGTTGATAGCTCCACCTATAATTAAGCTAATTCAGCTTTTTAGTGTTACTTTTACTTCCCCAATAACCTGCCATGCTGTTATCATACCTTTTCAAATAGTCAACTAATTAAAATGAAAAGTTTGCCGCTGTATATTAACTAGCTGTAGTCCTGATGCTCAGTTATTTTGACTGGCAGTTAAATCATCACCCTCTAAAAATGAGAATACTTCAAATAAAGGTGCATCCCTGGTGGCGGCACAACAGTCACTTGTTCATTTCGCGGGCTCTTTTCATGTTTACCGTTGTTGTTTTTTTTGGACATTTCTTACTCTCTCTGTGTTTCTTTGATTATTGAGTTGAGTGCCCGCAGCCTGTATCTGTTGTTGCACTGCCTAATAAATTTAGACAGATGGAGATCACTTAAAAATACTCTTTCACTGTTTCAAAAGTTTGGTGTTCTGTAAAAAAAAAAAAAAAAAAAAAAAAAAAAGGGAATAAAACAAGTAGTTGACTGGAAGCGTTCTTATTTTGCCTTTGGCAGATGCATCAATGTTTTACTTTTGCGAGGCTGTTGCTCCCTTTGTCGCTGCATCCATGAGGTTGTTCCTGAGCATACAAAGCATTAACAGTAAAAGTCAATCAGAGTTATTCACTCACACCATTGACACTGAATGAAATCATCCAATAGTTCAGGTCATTTTTGAAATAATTTGTTATATTTCTCACAAATGAATAGCATGCCATGTTACTGATATGATACTAATATCAAACTAAAAAGTTTGGACATGGTAGGTGTTTGCAGTAGGTCACATTTCTATTTTTTTAAGTCCATTTCTAAAGGTGAACTTTAGAATAAAATAAAAGATGAATTTAACATCAAATATGATTTTTTTGGATTTAGTAAATGATATGTACCGTCACTGTATTATCTTTATTTGACTACAACATGTTATTGATAACATGTTTGCATGGTTACCTGAAATCTGCAGGTCCATGATCTTTCCCCTAACCCTGACCTTATTTCTGAAAGCATGGCTTACTGATTTTAAGGCCACTCCCTTTGTTCCGTGTGTGTGTGTGTGTGTGTGTGTGTGTGTGTGTGTATGTTGTCTCGCAGTGCGAATGTTGCTGATTTAAGCAAATGTTCAGTGATTTACGACGTAAAAAAAAGGCTACAGAGTGTCAGTTTCACATTGAGTCTCACTTTAGGTTACTTAGTTTCGATTTAGTTTACCTTTGGATGGAATTATTTTAAGTACAAGGATGTGTTATGACCTTTACTTTCATCGCACTGCTGAGCGACACGGCGTTTCTTTCATTTATTTGTCATTTAATACGTTGGACTGTTGCATAAAGCTGACTGTAACCTGGTTATTTAAGTGCAAACATACCGACTGTCAATCCTTTCCACTTAATGCGCTAAAACAAACGCTTCAGTTTGTGCAAGAGAAATACCAAACGATAGACTTGTCCAACATTAAAACCACGCTGCCTCCACAGCAGCTCAACTGTGTGCTTTTCCTCCCACAGACTCTGGAAGGAATTAATCTGTGAAATCTGTTTGTGTTTTCCTTTGGCTGCTCCCCCCTTCCCGCATCTTTTGTCACAGCTCTGTATGCTCTTTCTCCTGATTAAGTCGAATGTGTTTGAACAGTCTTTTTGGATTACAACGGCAGTGGACAGCACTCCTACGAATATCACATTGTTCTTATAGTTGTTCTTATAGTGCTGTTTTCTCAAAGCCACTGTGGAGGCTGAGGGCTGCAGACTGTGGCAGTGGCAACGGCTAATCTCGTCTTAAAAAAAGTACGTGGTGCCAACGCTGTCACGATGCTGCCACAGCCACTGTTCAGCAGGTGTAAAGCGCAGTTAAACAAAACAGGCCACTTCCTGCGTCCATTAGTGTGGTAGTTTGTGGTCTCTAGAGTCAGATTTTCCATTATGTATATATAATTGACCCCACTAAAGCTGCATACACACTTGATTGCTGTGGACTTTTGTATATGGTGTCAAAACAGACTTGTGTGGAAGAAAATAATGTAAAAATGTAAAAAATATAACATTAAAGAAAGAGAAATGTCCACACCCCCCTCAAGGTTTATCAGTACTCTAGGAAAAGCTAATCCTGTCTGACCTCATTCTACCTGCTGACGCTGTATCTATTGTACACTGATCCAACATCTGTTCCTGCCTTCTCCAGCTCCACACTTCTACACCTGAAGGTCTTTTGATGAATAATTGAATCGCATTAGTGTAATGACTGTCTAATGGATGCTGATACAGTGCAGGCTCAGTTTGAAATCGTAGGCCTGATTGAAAATATGACCTCAGACCACAAAGTCAGCCAGCATGTACAAATTGTCTGTTTTCCATCAAGATTTTCCATAAAGTTCTAAAAAAAAACAACATTTCAACAGCACCAATGGATGCAACGGATGCAATGGATGCAATGGAAATGTGCAGCAGTGCGTCCAACCCACAGTTCGTCATCTACTATCTTCAGCTCTTCACACATCTCACCCCAGACTCAAAAGAAAGTGATAATGGCAAAGTGAAGCATTTTTTTTTTTAGCCTGTGTGAAGGGTAAAAGAGGATCTTGCTCGGCTGCATCTTCACCGCCCACAAAAAGAAGAAAATGTTCTCTTATGCTGCCAAAAGAGCGTTGGAAGATTTTATGGAATCAAGCTCAGGTTATTAAAGTACACACGTAGGTGAGCAGTGTGAAGTCAGTGTGCTGTGTGCAGCAGCTTTAAAATATCAGGTACAGGGTTCAAGTCTCCATGTAGGTCTTTCATTTGTTTTCAACATGCTACTCTCAGACATGCTGCTCATACTGTTTATTCTTGCAAATAAGGCCATCAAGGCTATCTTTTGTTTGTCAGTTTTATAGTGCTAGTATAGTTTTATAAGTATATATTCTGAATCGAGGATTTTGATTATAATTTCCTCTAAAGCAGAATTACCACAAACTATGAGATTGTGAAACGACATGAGGCTCAAGTCCACATGTTGTCAACCTTGTTTGAAGAAAAACTTGTTCTATTTGCAATGCCATGGAGAAGTACTACACTACCCACAATCCTGACGTGTGCTCACTGTTACCATGGAAATGTTTACTGCACCCGTGAACTGCTGGTTAGGGGAAGTGTCCAAGTGGACCAACATGGCGGGTCGTTTGGAAACTTTCTCTTAAATATCTGTCTTTATTTTAGATTGACACTGTTTAGTTTGAAGGTCTTTCAGGAGTTTCATGAGGCGGTGAGACACCTTTCACAATACTTTATGGGATGGGTAGTTCCTTCACCCTTTAAATAATTATGTACCCAGTCTTGTACCTTTGCGTTTTTTTTTCACCATTTTCCAATTTTAGTTTTCCCTGCATCAGAGGTTTTATGGGCACCATTTATCTCATAGTTTGTTGGATTTGTTCAATGCTAAATACTCTTTTATTGAAATGTCAATTGAGTGAATGAATGGGAAATTTCCGGAATAAGAGCAATTTAAAAAGTTGTTTAAATTATGCAATGGGTGAGCCATAGAAAGGCGACCAAACACGTTGGAATGACAAAGTATTTTAAGAGAAAGCAAACAGTTTTTTCAATAATTCAATTGTTATAGTTTGGTGTTCCTGGCGCTATTTCACCATCATTTAGAATGAATTTGAATGTGTTCAAGTAGTGAGCATTGCATTGTATGAGTAAAGTTAAGATTAAAAAGCACACTCAAAAATCAAATAAATACTGGCTGTTTTGAGTGTGCTTTATTTTTCTCTCACTTTTCCATTGTGAACAGTTAAAACATATTCCAACCCCGCTTAGAAGTACGTGGAGCTGTGGTCTCTATCAGCCAGTAACTGTGCATGTGCCCTTGAGATGGCAATGAAATGGTGAACCGACAGGTGAAAGGTGAACCCCCTTCTTTTTCATTTGTTGGGTTGTTCTCAGTAAACACAACACAAAGCCACTGATCCTCTACCTTCAGGGGAGGCTCCAACAGTCCGTTTGTAGCCCTTGTCATGCCGCCTCTTTCAACTCTTTTCAGTGTTCTGTGCTCAGTCCAGGCACCTGCCAGCATCCGCGCTCTCTCTGTCCTCTCTGGGCAGGATCAGTGTCATCAGGGGAGCTCTAATGATTTGCAATTATCACCCCAGGACTCAACTAATCATACATTGTCCAGAACAAAGACAGCCACCAATGATTTTCTCCGGCATGAAATGCCAGTTTATATAGAAAATTTGCCCTGACATCCCAGGGTAATCTCACCCAATCTTTTATTTTAAACCATCTTCTTACCCTCCTGACACTTTTGTTATTACCAGGGATCAATGTTAAAACCATTTGGAGCACACTTTTATAAGTAATAATTAAGGATTCATGATAAAATCAGATAAGGGACCGTATTAAAAATGACTTGGATGGGGGCAGAATCTTATCTTTCACTTTTAAAAAGAAGCAATGCTCTCCCCTGTATTATTCATCTTTGGACCTTTTCTTGACTTATACAAAACTGCAATACCCTCCCTCCTAATAAAAAATATATGAGTCAACCCCCCACTAATAATATTATATTGATACAGTCCCTTAGAATGTGTGTTTTGGGTTTCAGTGTCTTCACTGTACTGCCCACTGTGCTTGGTTTACATCTAAGCTCACTTTCAAGCCTGAGCTGTGTGACAAAAAAGACAACACGAGACGAATTAAAAGTTTATTCGCATGTCAGAAAAATAAATATTTGAAGCATCGCACAAGCGAGTGCTATCACCACCAATGGGCCATCCGGACTCCACCTGCGTACACGAAGAGAGACACAGCACAGCATCGGCATCATTAATGAGAAGGTCATTAGTGAGTGAACAGAACAGACTTCAGTCATCATCTCCTGCTCAGTCACGTGTCCATGGTTTGGACAAGGTAATCGACTGTAGAGTAGAAACAGTGACTTGCATTGGTTTTCAGTAGAAAATACGAAAACTTTGAAACTCTCCTTTGTTTCAACTACCCATTTCCTTTAACACATTTTCACAACTAGAGTTGGAGAGAGATGAACAATAGTCACAAACACACACAGGTAAAATAGTTGCATCATCCCACTTTGGGGGGGGGGGGGGGTTATCTTTTTTTTCTATTTCTATTCTTTCTGTATATTCATCATCACTGATCATGCTTAAAATTAGGATATTATAGATGTATGATTCATGCATGCATGTCATTACTAATTCACTTTAATTAAGAAACCAGCGTGCATGCTATTCTTGCCACTACCATCCAAGTGTGGGGGGGTGGGGGTGGGGTGGGGTCGGGGGGGATTATGCACGGGGGGGCTTCAATATCAAAAACTTCCCTCACTTTAACTCAAAGATCAGAAAAAAACAAACGTTCTCAGTCACACTCAGTCTGCATAAAATGAACCAGCAATACCACTGCAGAAATGTATTACAAGTAAAAAATGTCGCCATTGTGTTGGTATTACAATTAAGCACTCTTACATTCACTGTTGGGTAAAAAAATATATTTATGTTTTCATATGAGTTGAATCTGTAGAGCTGTGAGAGAGTGGGCAATAGATTGTACAAGAACAAGCGACCCCTTTCACACGACGCACATCAGTAGTTAGTTGATAGATTGGTGACACATTAGTGCAGCTGTAAAGCTAAAGTCCAACATTTTTCAAAATGTGCTTATTCACTTTCTTGCCAAGAGATAGACGAGTATCGTCACGGTTATGAGACTTCAGGAAGTAACTGCTTGGCCAAGAAATAGTCCGGCAAGTAAAAACACGGATCTCAGAGTGAGTCATTTTTAAACATCAGTTTTTGTACAAATTTAAAAAATGGATGTTGTTACCTTTGGACAAAGACTAAGACTAAAGAATGAGACTAAATCTCAGCAAAAAAGGGAAATAACCTTATTTCCCAAAATGTCAAACTATTGCCTTGACGTATAAAAAGATAAAAAGAATAGAAACAAAGTGTATTGGAGTAAAAAAAAAAATTTAATTTATTTCTGTATCACACAATGGAAATACTCAAGTAAAGTACAAGAACATTAAACTAAACGTAATAGCTGCATTATTAATATTATGTTTAAAAAGATGCCGTTTCAGGCTAATTCTCTGATAATGTGAGTCTTTTAAGGTGCATTTGGTCATCTCTATCCAAATCTTGCTGCTTCAGATGGATTAGAAGAATACTTTAATGATTTCAAATATTGATTATACACATTATATTTACAATCATATATGGTGGTCAAATAAGGTTTTTGTGCTTATTTTTTTCTGTTCATTTGAATTCTATACGCCTTGATTTATGGCAGTTACACGCAGCACTTTGCTATCCACGTCGCACAATATGGTCTTGAGGTAGAAAATGAAAAGCTGGGAGACTTTGAGCAATTTAAGTGATTACAATGTCTGAATCTTTATCACACCGATAGC